>PVLC010021669.1:0-27665 GCA_004027655.1 Graphiurus murinus
TTTTTTTGCGGAACTGGGGATTGAACTCAGGGGCATTCTACCTTCGAGCTATACCCCCAGCCCTATTTTTTATTCTTTATTTTGAAACCGAGTCTCACTAAGTTGCGGAGTGCCTCACTAGGTAGCTGAGGCTGGCCGCGAACCCGGATCCTCTGGTCTCAGCCTCCCGAATGCTGGGATTACAAGCGTGCGCCACCACACCCGGCTTAATTCTTCATTTTGAAACTGCGTCTCACTAAGTTACGGAGTGCCTCACTAGGTAGCTGAGGCTGGCTGCGAACCCGGATCCTCTGGTCTCAGCCTCCCGAATGCTGGGATTACAAGCGTGCGCCACCACGCCCGGCTAAATCTAAAATCTTTACACAGAGATAACTCCAGGTCCAGACAGTTTTACTGATGAATCCTATTCAATGTTTAAGGAAGAAATGACACCAATTTTGGATAAACTCTTTCCAAGAGCTTGTTTTATGAGAACAGTATACCATGATTAAAAAAACAAAATACTGATCAATATCCTTTATGATGATTCTTAATAGGATATTGGCAGAGTTTATTCAGCAATATATTATAAAGAATAATGAATTATGATCAAGTTGAGTTAATGCCAGGAATGCAATATGGTTTTTCCCTTTTTAAATTAATGTAATTCACTATGCTAACAGTGTAAAGAAGAAAAATCATCAATTGATGCAGAAAATTTTGACAAAAAGCATGCTTATTCATGAAAAACATAATTCTGAAAAAAAAAATAATAAAGATCTTCCTCAACCAGATCAAGGCATCTATAAAATAATATGTAAGTAGTTTCCTACCTGATATTGAAGTACTAAAACCTTTTTCCCAAACATGAGTAACAATGTAAGAATGTTTGGTTTTAAAAAAATGAATCAATGTATTACTGGAGGTTGAAGGCAGTACAGTAAGGCAACAAAAATAAGTAAAATACCTGAGGATCAGAAAGGAAGAAGTAAAATGGATTATATTTGCGACAACTCTACTACTCATCATCATCCCCAGGAATCTCCAAAAATCTACTTGCTGTGACCAGAATGTCTGACATGAACAGCTTGGAGAAGGAAAGGTTTACTGGGGCTCATGTTCCAGAGGTTCAGTCCAGAGTGGGCTGGCTCCAAGACAAAAACCACCAGTGGCCAGGCATGTCAGGCACACCACTCAACTCAGGGGGACCAGAAGCAAAAAGAGAATGAAAAGGGACCTAAGAGCAGATCAAGTCCTCCAGACCATGCCCCACCTCTGAACTTTCTTGCTTTAGGGACCATGGAATCAACACATGAGACTTTGGGGGGCACATTCCAAACTCAAACTATAATATGCTCTGATTTGCTACCCTCTCACCAGAAACCTAAAAGCAATGGGTACATTCAATCATAGACTGAAACCCTTGAAAGCCAAATAAAACCTTTCCTCTTTGCAAATTGAATGACTGCAATTAATTTATTATAGTAACAGAGGGTTGACTAACCTAGTAATCAAGACAGTGTGGTACTGAGACAAATTAATGGAAAAGAATAGAGAGATTCCAGAAATGAACCAAGTCTTGTATGGTCATTTGATTTTTGAAAAAGATGCTAAACAATAACAAAAGTATTTTCAACAAATTAATTTAGAAAAACTAAATATGGAAAAATTTCCAACTTCTGTTCATTAAAGATATTTTTTAAATGAATATAAATGGCACAGGTTCCAAGAAAATAATTCATGAACACATATAGATGACAAAGGACTTGCATCCAAAATATATGAAGAACTCTTTCAATTAAATAATAAGACAAATAATCCAATTAAAAGTGGGCAAAAATTTTGACCAGATCTTTAGCAAAGGAAGAATGTAAGTGGCAATATCTTTAGAAATTTTCCATAGTTGAAATCCTACAATTACATGGCTGGCTCTAATTAGAGAAGCTTGTTACTTAAAACAGTAAATCATAAAAGTCAAGTCACAAGCAAAATTATAACTTAAAAATCATCCTAACACTAGAGAACTTTAACCACTATAACAGTCTGTGCTGAATGTCTTTTTCCTCCATGTTTAATTTTTTATTGATTAGAAATAAGTAAAATGTCAACTCTTATGATGAGATCAGACGTCAAGCTGTGTAGCAACTTAACTCTTCATAGCACTGCTATAATTTTTAGAGGGGAATTTTTCTAGTACTAAATAGCTTCAGGTTGATTAAAATCCATATGTAATTCTCAATCTCACAAATGAAATCATATTCTACTCACAATACAAATGTGCTTTAAATGAAAAGATGATTACATTTGCAAAGCACTTTACCAAATAGACATAAATGGTTATTAATTAGAGTAAGTCATTGTTTGACACTTTCTTTCTTCTGTTCCTCTTAGATCTTTAAATTTATTGCTTTCCAATTATATAATTCATAGGAGAGAGTGCAGTTCAACTCTTTTACTGCTGAAACACTCAATGTGATTTGAAAGGCAGAGGAGAGACAGGATGGACTAATAGGCCACTTTGTCTTTTAGCAAATGCAAGAACAGATGAGTATTGTTTGAAACTGATTGTATTTGAAAGGATTACCCTTTGAAGAATGGTAAGTGGTTTTTTTTTCTAGTCTTTGCTCCCTTCTTCATGATAGGCAAGGCCATCAAAGAGACATCATAGCATCATAATGTCTTCTGACAGATCTGATTCTTGTGAGGAAAAACTGCTTGCCATATTAACATTGGTGATGAAAAGGAACCTTTCCTTGAATTTCATCCATTCATGTAATTTTGCAATGATTCCAACTAGACAGATGTGAAGCTGTTTTTGGGAGACTGGTGGAGTAAAAAGAAAATAATCTGGGGCACTAGGTGAAAGAGTAAGAAATCAGTGTTCTAAGGGTCAGGGTAGGAGGTAGGAGAGATGATCAAAGCTGAATTTTTGCTTGCTTGTCTCCTCTGGAGTATTTAAAATGCTTCTGTGTGTCTGAGGCCTCAATGGACTCCTGCCTCTGTTCTCCTAGCCTGGCGGAACCCACTTCCAGGTCAGTCTCCATCAGTCTAATACTAGTGACAATTTAGGTGGATATAAACTTCATGGAACCTTAAAAATTGTGTTCACATATTATCAAATAATCAGCCAGCATTTTGGTTTTTTAAAAATTTAATTGATGCATTATAACCATACATACCTGTAGGCTTCCTTGATACATATTTGTACCTGCCCATCACATTATTTGGTCAGTTTCCTCCCCTTGGTGGCCCCTCCTCCCTCTCCCTGCACCCCTTTCTCTACTCTACTCATCTCTCTTCTGTTTCAGTCAGCATGCTCACTGCTGTGACCCAAAATACCTGACAACCACAACTTAGAGAAAGGAAGATTTATTTGCTCACAGTTCTGGAGATTTCAGAGGTTTTAGTCCATGTTGAGGCTGAGTCATGTCTGATCTAAGCCATCTCATTTATTCAATCTGTGAGGTTAAGCAGCTAACCTGAGGCCACACAACTAGCACATCTCCTGACCAAGCTCACTTTGAGATGTAGGGTGCTGATGTGTTGATACCTATGGCACACCTATGGGTTACCTAGCCAATAATCACCCTGTACTACCCACACCCTGCCCCTCCCCTTTCTTCTTTCCCATCAGATCTCCTTATTAATCAAGTATGGAATGTCTATGTGTTTCAGAAAAAAAAACTGAGTCCTTTGTGGACTCAGAGGTGAATCTTAATCTATTCAGATTATGGTGTGGTGGACAGTGGATATCTGTCATGGGTGTCGCTGTCCATCATCTGGATAGACTTTTTATATTGGGGAGAAACTGGGACATGCTACATGCTGATATTATAAATTCTGCCTTGCTTATAGATAAGTCAAAATGTCAAGTCGCAGACTCCCTTGCAGCTAGAACACACTACAAACTCCACCCACCAGATGCATGTGGGTAAGACTTCATCTAGATGTGAGCAGTGTAAAGAAGCAGTCTCTGTGTGGAGTTTCCATTTTTTTGCTGGCTCAAAGGAGTAATCAAGGTGGCTGCAGGATCAGAAGCACTACTTTCTCTGTGTTTTCAAAGACAAGTTCTCGGTCCAAAGAAGGCACAGGTCAGGGCAGCAGCTTCCCCTGATGATCAGGAGATACAGCCAGAGGGACTGACTCCTCTTTGGGACAGTTCTGAGACATACTTGGAAGTTTATTGTTGGGAGCTTCTTTTTTAGTCTAGTTCTCACACCCTCCTCGAAATACTACGAGCTACCCAGTACTTATTTAACTTTTTATACTATATTACAGAAAGTTTGAAAATTACACAAAAGTAGAAAGTACCGTGAAATGAACCACCAGGTACTTATCCCTACTTTGGAATATTATCAACAACTTTGTTAATCTTGTTTTACCTAACTAATCTACCCCCCTCCCATTTTAAAGCAGATACCAGGCATCATGACATTTTACCAATAAATATCTTACCATACCACTTTTTAAAAAGCAATTAATAGATTCTAATCTTCTTAATATCTAATATCCAGTTCATATTTTATTTTCCCTGATTGTCTCAAATATACCTTTTCATAATTGGCTGGATTGATCCAAAACAATTCAGATATTTGCGTTGGATTGTTATATCTCCTGAGTCTCTTTTACTCTAACAATGTCATCGTTTTTTTTTTTTTTTTTTTAATGCTTTTGCTTTGTTGGAAAATCCAGATCATTGACCCCATAGAATGTGTGATATACTGAACTTAGAGGTTCATTCCCTTATGGTGTTGTTTAAATAATTCCCCTGTCTCCAGGGAGTTTTTGAACCAGTAATTGAATCTAGAGACTTGGTAAGATTCAAGTTTGATACAATGGTTCCTCAAGAACACTTCCTGGGAGGCACCAGGCACTTGTATTGCACTGCATCATGAGAGCCTATCCACAGGTCCTGTTTTAGTGGGGCTAAGACTGATTAGTGGGTACAGCCCATCTTTTAAAGAAAATCCTTTCCTGTTTTACCCACAGGAATCAGCTTCTGAGATCAACAGTGAAGCACACTGACTGATTAGTGTGTTGAGTCCCTTCCTGGGAAGGCACATGGGTACATTCTAGCTACTGGATGTGATGGGCAGTTTGCTGGGAATCTTCTATGAAGTCTATGCACTTATAGTGGGCCCAAGGAGAGGACACTCTGTCTTCTGAACTTTAGCTATTGCTGTACCAGGATATGATATGTTGAGCTGCTACGGCCATCATGAAACCAGAAGGGACACGCTGAGGACAAAAGGCAAAAATCAGAGGAGGGCAGAACCAAAGATAGGAAGAAGCCAGTTGTGGGGGTGCACGCCTGTGATCCAGCACCTGGGACGCTGAGACAAGAGGATCGCAGAGTCAAGGCCAGCCTCAGCAACTTAGCAAAGCCCTCAGCAACTTAGTGAGATCTCTTTTCAAAATAAAAAGGGCTGCGAGTGTAGCTCAGAGATAAAATGCCCCTGAGTTCAATCTCTAGTACCACATAGAAGGAAAGAAAAAGGAAGGATGGAAGGAAGGAAGAAAATATAAAACACCAAAAGGTAAAAAGAACTGTGGACACTTGATGATTATCACTGAGTATCTAACTTAGGTCCGGAACTGCACTGATTCTGAACTCTTATAGGATAGTCAATCGCTGTATTTCCGTGGTTCTCACTTGCTTTTTGTGACATGGCACTCAGATAATATTTGTATGATAGTACTTGCACATCATGCTGGCATAGGAGCTTTAGGGGAGCTCATGCTACATAATGAATATGTAGAAAATGCAATGCAAATTACTACCAGAATACATGGAATACAGACTTTATACACATTCTAAACTAAAACATTTCAAAAATTTTAATGAGGAACTTGATCTTGCTTTTGTGAACACAACATTTTGTGTGTGTGTGTGTGTGTGTGTGTGTGTGTGTGTGTGTGTGTGTGTGTGAAACTAGGGATTGAACCCGTGGGCATTCTATGTCCAAGCTACACCCCAGCCCTTTTTATGTATGTATTCATTTATTTATTGTTTTGTTTTGTTTTGATACAGAGTCTCACTAGGCTGCTGAGAGTCTTGATGCTTGCTAAGGCTGGCCTTGAACCTGCTATCCTCCAACCTCCCATGTACTGGAATTATAGGCGTGTGACATCACGCCTGGCTTTGAACATAACATTTTAAAATCAGAGATTCATGCTTGAAAAGGCTGCATGAAGTTACCGATCAAAATTTGTGGCGACAGTATCTTCAAACACTTGCATGTGTCTGTTGATGAGAAATAGCAAAAGTAGGAAATTTTTAAAAATGTAAAAACCCTTTAAAAGCTATTAAAAATATAACAGTTGAAATTATATTTGACAAGTTTAACAGCTCATTTTTCTCTCATTAACAATTTAATGCTGAAATGTCTTGTATTAATGCAAATGGATTTCTCACCTAATGTCATTTTTTTCTATCAAGTATTTCAAAACAATGCAAAGTTCTAATGGATGTGCTATTAAAACAACGACCTTGCGGCTAGCTTAAATGTCACTAAATGGTCATTTTCAGTTACAAGTGGAAAGAAGTATCTAATTTGTAAAAAGACAAATGTTAGGGTCCCCACCTGGAGTTGTGACTTCCTGGAGCCCCTGCATTTCTCGTACTCCCTCCACCCTGGATCTTGCACACCAGGCCATATTTGGGGAGAACCTAAAACATGGACAGCAGCTTCCCTGGAGAAGCCCACACCTAGCTGTAGCACACCCCCTCAGCTGCACATAGCATGTCATGGTGGAGCACTAGAAACTGTCCCCACTCAGGCCACCCTCCGAGAGGACCCTGACAAGGCGTCTTGGAGCAGGAGAGAAGATGCTCAAAGTTTACAGCTGGCTACCTATGGCTAAGGGGATCAATGTCTCACATCACAGGGTGTGCAAACCCTAGCCTTTCCTTGACACCATCTTGTTGAGATGGGTCTGCTTGTACTTGCAGCCTAGAGCATACTTACCTGCTATAACACATAAAGTATGTTTGGGTTGCAATACTTCTATTGCATTTTACTTGTGAAAGAAATACACAATATGCCATTCCTAATTCATAGAACATTTAAATTTCAGGTGATGACTATAAAAAGATTATAACCCCTATAAAGAGAAGGACTTCTAATGCAGCAGCTGCTCTGGTATCTCTGTCACCTGCCCTCACCCCGCCTGTGATGGGAGCTGCAACTGTGAGGGTGAGTCTTAGGCGCGGCTGCCACCCCATCCTAAGAACATTCTGCGGAAACACCTTCTCCCAGGTAGATACAGACTGGAGAATGTGAGAGGGCTAACTTCCCCAGCGACAGCTCACATCTGATGCAGGGAGGACATGAGAGGAAGTATCACTTCCAGCTTTCAGGAGGACCACTTGTGGGAGGTTTTCTCTACACTCACCCCAAGCCCTGGGGGACCATGCCACCATTGCCTGTAGTAGTGACCTACACCTGGACTCTGCAGCCTCATGTTGGCTTTTTCTTCTGCCTGTTCCTCTCTTTCTTCCTCCATGCTCACTCCTACCTCCTGAGATCACCTCTCAATAAATTACCTGCCTTCAAGACCTCATCCCAGGCTCTGATTCTACAAGAATCCACACTAAGAAATCTGATATTCCAATTATCTTCATGGAAGTTAGAGTCTTGTGTAAAAAAATGGACTGATATTATGAGTATGTCTCGAGTAAAAAAAAATTTTTTTTGCAGTACTCGGGAATGAACTCAGGGGCATTCTACCTCTGAGCTATAACCCCAGCCCTATTTTTTATTCTTTATTTTGAAACAGGTTCTCAGTAAGTTTCGGAGGGCCTCACTAGGTAGCTGAGGCTGGCCGCGAACCCAGATCCTCTGGTCTCAGCCTCCCAAATGCTGGGATTACAAACGTGCGCCACCACACCCGGCTTCAAGTAAAATTTTTATATTTGCTGATACTCATCTCTTAAACATCAAACACAGTGTTGTCTGGATGGATGGTACTGCGGCTGGAGTCCCACTGTAGATCCGATGACAGTCTAAAGCCCTGCGTGGTGTTGCATTAACAATGCAGGCATGCCATGATGTGAAGCTGATGATGTTCCTAAAAATAGTTTGTAAATTGGCTGTTTGCAACTTGCAATGTATTTTCTGAGAGAAAACACTGCATTTTCCAATAAAAGTGTTCCAAATGTCAAAGCATAGTCCCAGCACAAAGAATCACCCACTCAAGCCAAGCAAGAGGTAAAAGCGTCAATGAAGGGCTGGGTGTGGAAGCTTCTCCCTTTCAGAGGGGGCTGTGCCTCAAGGCAAGAGGACAGGGAGGAAGGGAGGAAGCCAATGTCGAGGACAAGGAAGTAAATGATAATGTCTCTGCTCTCCTAGCCTGGAGGAACCCACTTTCAGGTCAGTCTCCATCAGTCTAATACTAGTGACAAGTTAGATGGGTTTAAACTTCTTGGAACCTTAAAAATTGTGTTCACATATTATCAATCAGCCAGCATTTTGGTTTTTAAAAAATTTAATTGATGCATTATAACCATACATAACTGTTGGCTTCATTGATACGTATTTGTACATGCCCATCACATGATTTGGTCAGTTTCCTCCCCTTGGCCTCCCCTCTTCCCCTCCCTGCACCCCTTTCTCTACTCTGCTTCTCTATCTTTTGTTTTAGTCAGCATGCTCACTGCTGTGACCCAAAATACCCGACAACCACAGCCTAGAGGAAGGAAGATTTATTTGCTCACAGTTCTGGAGATTTCAGAAGTTTTAGTCCATGTTGAGGCTCTACATCCAACAGAGACACAGACAGCGGTAAAGACAGAGACAGAGGCCACACAGGGATGAAGGGAATGTGATGGTGAACAGAGAGGTCAGCGTGATGCAGCTACAGAGCAAGGAATGCCAGGCACTGCCTGGAACCATGAGAAGCTGGGAGAGACAAGAGGAAGGGTTCCCTGCTAAAGCCCTCAAAATGTGCAGCCCTTGATTTCAGATTTCTAGACTTCTGAACTACAAGAGAATACATTTCTATTATTTTGAGGCACCCAGCTTATGGAAATTTGTTATGGAAGCCTGAGAAAACTAATATGATAACTAATAAGTTCTGGGAGCTGGGCCCCAGGATCAAAAAGATTAATCCTTCATTTTCAAATAGAAGGCCCCTTACTCCATTTTCGGTGGTTGGTAGCCAATTTCTGTAGCTGCCAAGAGGTTAGAACAGAAGAGAATCTTGCATCCTGCTTTCCAGTGTGGTAGGATGTAAAGTAATGGGATAGCAGGTAATATTGGGTCTAGAGTCAGGGGTAAACTCCATCTAAATGCTTCTGGAAATGGGAATGATGGAGATTTACTGAGTGCTCACTGTGTGACTGGAACTGCATAATTCATTAACCCCTGTGACAACCTGCTGTTATGGAGAGTGTAGATCCTAGCATTACCCCCACTGGACAGGAGAAACTGAACCTACCTCCAAAAAGACACATGACTAAGTGGCTGAACCAAAAGTTTGACCAGGAACCAGATTCTAGACCTGCATCTCTAACCACTAGCCATGTGCCCCATAAACACGGGGGTGCCACATGAAATGATTCTTTTAAAACCAACTATTCTTTGTATTTGCTAAAATATAGAATTAGCAAGTTAAGACCTGGAGAAATCTCAGTTAATAGAGCAGCAGAGCAGTGGCACACACATAGAAAGCTGTCCACAGAACATTGTTCAGCATAGGTATAGCATGCTCTAATTTTAAAAAAATCAATATTTTTAAATATATGATGCTGGAGCCATTGGACATCCAAAGGCAACAACAATCAAAGAATGAATTAATTTAAAAAACCCTTGACCTAAACTTCACAACTTGCACAGAAATGAACTCAGAATGGGATCAGATTTGTAGATTTGAGTGGAAAATCTAAAACAACACAACTTTATTATTTATTTATTTATTTATTTTTTGCAGTACTGGGGATTGAACTCAGGGGCATTCTTCCTCCAACTACACCCCCCAGACCTTTTTTTTTTTTTTTTTTTTTTTTTGGTCTTTATTTTGAAGCAGGGTCTCACTAAGTTGCGGAGGGCCTCACTAGGTAGCTGAGGCTGGTCTCGAACTCAGATACTCCAGTCTCAGCCTCCCAAATGCTGGGATTACAAGCATGTGCCACCATACCTGGGTACAACACAACTTTTAGAAGGAAACAAAATAAGGAATGGGATTTACTTTCAATGTTGTTGGTTTTTTTTTTTTAATGCAAAAAGCTGTACAAAACAATTCTTTTCAGCCAATAAAAATGCCCCAGTCCCTCTCTTCACTCCCCACATCCTTACTCAATTTCCTGGAGCCTTTCTCGATTGAATCTGATGAACAGTTTCCTCCTAGTTTAAGCCTAGAAACATTTGAAACTCTAAAAGCTGCCCCAATTAGGAAGTCAATGGCTAACAGTTTCTTCGCCTCGAGCAGCTCTGCTGTACTATCAACTCCTTTGAGACTCTTGTGTGTCCTCTGTCATGACTGTGGTTTCTGTCCTCTACTCAACTTTACCATCATGATGAAAGAAGCAGCAGCCACAAATACAAAAAGAATGGACATGACTGTGTTTCAATAAAACTTTATTTACAAAAACAGTCAGGGGGCTGGTTTTGCCTACCCTGCTATCCTTCAAGCGCTGGGTGCTGCCTCCCACCGTCAGGTCCTGCTGCCCCAGAATCAGATGTCTTCTGCCAGTCTCACTGAAGTTCATGGGCCTCTCAAACTCACTTTGATTCCTCTGTGTGTCTGCATCGGCTAAGCCGTTTGTTATATGCCTTTCTTCATTCCTTTTCACTCCACTGTCAGATTAGCAACTGTGTGTGGATAGCAGATCATTCTGTATGAACTACTAGCAATACATCCCACTGTATTGTCATTATTCATTAAACAACCTATAATTAGATATAACTGTGATAACCAATTATGGATCATAGTACCTCAAGGAATGTACTTGCTTGCTGAGAATGTCTAGCCAGGTCACTCTGTATTATATTAATCACACCCTGATGTGCTGTGGATGTTTCCCCTCGAGTACTTTCTTTTGATGTTAAGTAAGAGCTTAATGACAGCAATGGGAGAAGACTTCCCAGCACGTGTATGCATGTCTCTTCTTTACCCTGGTCTACCTTTTTAGCCTCACTTCTGTTTTCTATAGATTTGTTGTTTTGTTTGCATTTTGCAATTGTTTTTTAGGCATTTCTTAAATGCTATTTCAAATCTTTGTATAATAAGACAGGCTTTGTTTAGTCATTGATTCACCCACAAATAAGTCACTATTTCCCCTCACTCACTTTTCATACTTCTTCACAGTAAAACTGTGCTATATGTTTGCCTAGAACCTAGTGGTGTACATCTATCTATCTCTATCTATCTATCTATCTATCTATCTATCTATCTATCTATCTATCTATCTTTGTAATACTGGGGATTGAACCCAGGGACATTCTACCTCTGAACTACACCCCAGCCAGATTTTATTTTTTATTTTGAAACAGGATCTCACTAAGTGACTGAGGCTCGTCTTGAACCTGCGATCTTCCTGTCTCAGCCTCCCAAGTACTGGGATTACAAGCATGTGCCATCACGCCTGGCCCTAATCTACTTATGACAACATTATGTCGGGAATAATTGTGAAGTAAGATGAGTAATAATGATGGCTAGAAAGGAAACACAAATGGTGAGATTTTTCCTTCATTGAACTTTGTACCAGAGCCTAGAGAAAGAACCCAATCCGAAATGAGCAGAAAGAACCCGGAATAATCATAAACCTGCTTTGAAAATGAAGGATGGACGCAGCTGTCATGTGGGTCAGGGGCAGCTGCAGCACTGGGAATTCTACGAGGTAGCCTCCACGTAGCATGTAATAGTCATTAAAGAACAAATACGAGCATTTGCTCATTTGAGGCTTAATTATACATTATTATGCTCAACAGTAACAGCAGTAATAGTGTAGAACTTAGACCAATAAAAGATTTTTTTAGGAAACTTATTTCATTTCTAATGTTGCTAAGAATTGTCCAGCACCTGATGATAATAAAATTTGCCCTTCTCCTAACCAGCTTCATTACTGTTTTTCAATCTTTCTTTCTTTCTCTCTCTCTCTCTCTCCACACACACACACACACACACACACACAAGTATTTTCTTCACCCAACATCCACAAGTGTGCACCCTTCTCCCTCAACATATGAGGGACACCATTGTCAGAACCTAAGCTGATAGGTTAAAGCTTCATATTTGCATGTTTCAAGCTAAAACTGCAGCAAAGTGATATCCATACTGCTTTGCTGGGATCCGTTTTCCTTTAGACTCTGATAAATAAATTCCTTCTCATACTACAACTAACATCTCCAGTGTCATATCACCCACCCTCAGGTATATCAGCAATCTTCAGCTGACTTTGTGGGATGTCCGAAATTTTCTAATTTTATAGTTCATATATATATATATACACATATATATAGTTATATATACATATATATGACATTTATATATATGTTATACTTTTACTGGTGCATTTTAGTCTCACATCATGATGTAGTTCATATTGGTAGTGACCTACATGCATACGGCACTTGTATAGCTCTACTTTATTCAAGACTTGGATTCATGATCCCTGCTCAGGTAGGATGCATTTCCAAATTCAGAAGAGCAGCAAAATACCTAAATCAGAACAAATCAGCTTGCATAGATCACTGCTTAAATGAGTCATGGAAAATGAAGAGTAATAAATAGGACTTGCTCTATTAAGACTGAAATAAAAATGTATATCCAGGAGTTGGTGTAATGTGAACCGCCGAGAATGATCTGCTTTCAGAGTAACAGTATGGCAACTGTTGTGTTTTATTTTGCAGAGCAGCTGAGCTTCAGTTAAATGGAGGCCAAAGAGATTTGATGAACCAGGTGCGGTGGCATACACCTGTAATCCTAGTACTTGGGAGACTGAGACAGGAGGATTGCCGGTTTGAAGCCAGCCTCAGTAACTTAGTGAGACCCTGCTTCAAAATTAAAAAATAAAGAAGGCTAAGGGTATATAGCTTGGAGGTAGAATGTCCCTGGGTTCAATTCCCTAGTACAAGATTAAAAAGGTGGGAGGGAGGTTGGGGATGCTGAATTTGTTTATCTGGAGCTTGTACAAAATCCACTACTTGTGTTAACCATATCAATCTATTCTCTAGCCCTGGTAAATACAAAGGTCCTATGCCATAATTAACATTTGAGAACTGCATAACCCTTCATGCTCATTTTAGAATACTATAAACGTAGAAGGGTGCCGATTCAATTCAAAGGAATCCAATCTGTTCCCAATGATTTATTATGATTAGATTAGATGTGTTGATGTGATCCACCCTAGGACAGATTTAGATTATTGCTTATTTATTGGCCTTTTGTTTCATTAAAAATAAACTGGATCATAACTTCCCTAGTTATCATTTACTTCTTTCTTTTTCCTGTAAGTGAGAAATAGATAACTGTACAGCTAACTAAGTGCTCTGGTAATTTTTATTCCATTTAATTGAACTAGATGGTAGAAGCAGTTGCAGTCAGCTTATATTTGAATATTAAGAAACCATATTGAAGCATGCATGTATGAATCCTGTTGGTTGTCTCCATTCTGTACAAACTGAACCCTCATGAGATACCCAGAGTTCCAATCTCTAAAAGATGAAGCTGAGGATTCCAAACTATTAATATCCCTAGAGGGCTTTTTGAAATTGGACTATAATAAACATCTCTTGTTAGCATTAGAGGAACCCTCATCCTGACCCCATGAACCTGCCCCCCTTCTCTCTGTTCTCCAGCAGATAACACGATGCTGCATGTACAATATGGGCTTCCTCTCTTCTTGGCAGATCCTGAATGAAGCAAAGGCAAGCCATTACAAAACAGAAAATTGACAGTGGTGGATCACTCTCTGGTGCTACATCTGATATGATTAACAATTTATTTTGGCAACACCCGGGATGGATTTCATATGGTTTTCTTGAATTCAGTAGGACTCCTGCCAGCAGAATCGGGAACACTAAGAAATAATCTAGGCTGCAGGAGAGAAAATTTTTAAAGATGCCATCTTACGAAGTGTTTTGCAAGATTGAGACTCTACTATCTGGAAGCCAGCCATTTCCAACTGCTCTTCAACTATTGTCTTCGTGGGCCTGGGTTGATGGATGGGTTTATAATGAGCAGGGTAGAGAGCCTAGAGGAGAAAGCAGGGTAAGGAGGGGGAGGAAACATGTGGCAGCCAAATATTTTGCAATATGCAAGCATTCTTATGACATGGATGTTCTCTCCCAGTTGTCAGCTTGGAGAAGCAGCACAATCGCTGCATACCACGGACTTCTAGAGTTATCTGCTCTTATGGAAATTTACTTTCAAGATGAAAGGAAGCTTGATCTGTTATAGAGCAGTCATTCTTTGCCAGAGGTAGTGTCTCCACCTATACAGAGGGAGGAACTTTCCTTAGTATAGTGTTCTGGGTTTTCTCAGCTTCCCACCCCTGATTCCTCCTCAAGATGAGTTTGAAAGGAGGACATGGGCATGCATTCCTGAACTCCTTTTTCTGCTCTTTCTCTTGGGAGAGAGTCCACCTGTAGAGCATAGGTCATCATTGGTCTCATGAACGGGAGATACCTGCAGGGAAGCCTGGTCATGACTGGGTGTGCGTCTCTATTAGGAGGCCAGCTTGCTTGTACATATAAGGCACTTCCTTAAATATTGGAAAGTATTAAGAAGTCACACATAGCTGTTAGCCTCTTTCTTCCCCTTGCCGCCGCTGCCGCCTCCTCCTCCTCCCCTCCTCCTCCTCTTCCTCCTCCTCCTCTTTATATGGTCTTCCTATGATGTCCAGGTTGGCCTCAAACTCCTGGGCTCAGCCTCCCAAGTAGCTGTGACTATAGGTGTGTGTCACTGTATCCAGCAGCCATATTCTTAATATTAAAAGTATCAATAATAAATATGATGTTTTGATTTTCTACCTGCCTTAACCTATTATTTTATTCCTTAGTTCAGAACATGGATAAGAAAAAGTGCTGTTAATTGTTGGTCCCCACAAAGCCCCAGCAGACACTTTAGCCAATGGCAGGTTTTAGCTGATTCTTCATTTCCCTTTTGTTTTCTAGTTAGAGTTTGACACTTTCTTCACTGTGCACCGGATTAAAGGGAAGACCTTGGTTTTCAGCTTTGGACTTATGTGGGTGCACGGCACTCACAGTCTGTGGTGTGGAAAGTCATCTGGCCTTAATGTTTGCTGCGGCCTTCCTTGCACTCTCCTCTTTATTCAGTAGAGGTGCAAGACTATTCCACATTTCCCTGTACTCGCCCTGTGGTAGAGGTCTCAGGATCATATTGGGGTATATAAAAGCTTCAATACCCAGACAGCAATTTGATGGACTTGAAATTGGCAATAAAATTCTGTGTTTTGACCATTACTTGTAAGGTCAGCCAGTAAAGGTATGGCCACCATAAAATTAGACATTAAAACTAGAGAGAGGAGGGGAAGGAAGCCAAGAAGGAAAGAATGGCTACCAACCACTTTGATCTGCAGCTGAGAAGCTCACAAATCAGTATTCACAGTAAGAATATACTTGAGGTTTTCTAATATCAATGAGGTTTTCTAATATCATTTGTCCATGACTATAATATATAATCAATAAAGCAAGAGCCTAGCGCTAATTTTCTAGCGCTCTTTCATCCACATCATCACATTTGACCCCTGCCTTGTGAGGGAGGTGCTCTCAGCCCCATTTTAAGAGTTTGGCAATCCGAGGCCCAGCAGACAGAGAAATGCCCAAACTTCCCAAGCTGCAAAGGGTTACAACCAGATTCAAACCTGTTGTCTGACTCCAAGTACAGTGATCTTTTTGCTCCACTACTATAGACTATAGGCTTTGGAACACACCGAAACTTTGATATATTTACAAGAAGTAGGTAAAGGACAGGCTCGACATCATTGAATTTTCCCATTGAATATATCATGGACAACACAATGGATTTCATTTCATGATTTCAAAGGTGACTAATATTTCTTTGGCTCTATGGTGCATAAGATAGAGGAAAATGACACCACTGTATATTGGAGTAATGGTGATGTAATATTAGTAAAATGATACTATAACCTACTTCATAAATCTTTGTCTTTCAAATTTGTTAATTTTACTGCTGAGGATATAGATATATATATATATATATATGGATGGATATATATGTATCCATACATGTATATATATATGAATATATATATGAATATATATGTATATATATATGCACTGTGCATGGATAGCTGGACCCCTATCTCACTCAAGTTCCATTTCATCTATGTTAAAAGGGGGATCAGGACATCTGACCCAAATAAATAGAATAGCATGCTCTAGGGTGCAGAGGCTACTCCAAAACATTCATTTGCTGAAAGGGAGAATTGTTTGTCTGAACTCTGATGTAAGAATGAGGTTTTGGGCGAGGCTGAATGGGCAGAGGGTTGGCAAGCAACCTGGTAGAGTGAATAGGAGGACTTAGGTATCAGAATGTCAGCAGGTGCCCACAGCTCACAGCTGATTAGCCCCACATCTCTCCACCATCCATGCATCCTGAAAGGCTAAGGCTATTGTCTCCGAAACTCACGCACCAGCACCAATTGTACATGGGTGTGAGGCCAGGAGCTTCCACGGGGAGAGCAATTGCCTTGGAAATGCTCATAACTCTCAATGCTTTATAAAACCCTTTCGTGGATAATTCCTTATTTGATGTTTACAATTGCTCTGTGAGGTAGGCAAGGAAGATATTGGTCTCATTTTATAGATAAGGAAATTGAGGCTCCTCAAAGTTAAGCTAATAAATGGCAAAGCCATCACCATCTACCATATCTTTAGGATCTTTCCTTCTCTACAGCATTTCATAAGCCTCTGCACCAATGGCTCTTAAATGTCCATGGGAATAACTCCATACTGACGATCAAATAAATTCCCTTCATTGTAAAGCAATTTTATAAAAAGCCCATAAAATTATATTAAGTCTATTGAAGCTAACACTGTATTCAAATGCAATAAAATAACTACATAAATGCTTTGCTTAAAAGGACAGCACCCTAATTAAGGAGATTGTTAAAAGGATGGAGCATATGAATACATCTATTACACAGGATTTACTAGAACTCATTGTACCCGCAGCAATAAAGTGGGACCAGCTGTTGCCTGGAACATGGACACAGACTCACGAAGTAGAAAAACTGGGTATTACAGAGATTCTTGTTAAAAACATGAAGGTGCCTGCACATTAATTTAAGCCCTGCTTACACTGTGTATCATTCGACTAATAGTTTTACAGAATCATGTGGGTCTCCGGTTCTGCATTGTGAGCAGGCTGTCCTTGAATATCCATTTCATGCTTGAATTTAGCAACCAAAATACTCTGCGGTTTGGGTCCTTTCCTCCTCTATAAATGACATCTTTATTTGAAAAGAGTCTTTTTGTTTTCAATGGCTATAAATCCGAGTGGATCGCTTTCCCACTGCTTTCCTAGCATTCCTTGGGGCGGGACTCATGGCACCCAGGAAGTACTCCTCTTTTGTTTACTCTGTTCTTGGTGCCTCCCACTTTGGTTGACATTTGGCTAATTGCCAATGCTTGTGGGCCCCTGCCCATCTGCTTTATTTAAGAAGCTTCTTGACAACACACTGAGCTAGAACATTTCCTGGTGGGATTTCATGCCTTGTCTCTCTATGACATTAGGATGTTGGACCAAAAATGTAGAGGGTGTGCCTCTGCAGAGACCAGACATCATGGTCATAAAGCTTGAGTATTACAACCTGTACAGCAAGACAAGACTCCAATTTAAAAGCAATTGGAAGAGGGGCTACCAGGGAAAAGGAAAGGGGTGGGGAGGTGGGAGGAAGAGGAAGGGGAGGTCAAGAGAGAGCAGGAGGACATGGTCAAGGCATGAGATGTCTGTATAGAGATAGATGTACATAGATAGATGTGTGTGTATTTCAGTCAGTATTCTTAATTCTGTGACTTCTGCAACTCAAATTACCTGAGGACCACAACTTAGAGGAAGAAATATTTATTTGCTTGCAGATCTGGAGATGTCAGAGATTTCAATCCATGTCAGGCCAGGCGGAGTCTGCAGAAGCTTAGGGCATGGCGGCCGGAAGCAGAGAGAGAGGAGCACAGAGGCTCTGCCCTCACATCACGGGCCAGAAGCAGAGAGAGGTAGCGAGAAGGGGATCCATGAACATATATGCATGGTCCCGACGGCCACACCCCCAGCCACACCCTACTTCCCTAGGTGACCACCCAATGAATCGATAACAATGGATTTACCCATTGATGAAAGTAAAACCCTCATAATCCAATCGTTTCACCTCTGAGCTCTTCAGGGAACATTCTATATCCAAACCCTAACAGCGTGTGTGTAAATGTGGCAGTGAAACCCATGCATTTGTACAATTTACATGTGTTAATGATAATAACAATAATAATAACAATAATAAAGAAGCAGTTTTGAATTGGTCCACCGCCACTTGTTTCTCCCAGGGAGTCATCTCAGCATCCAGGGATCCAGTTTGTTCTATGGTCCTCTGTATGTTGCTTTCTGGGTAAACAGCATTTTTACTCTAGTTGTGTCAGGTGTGGGTGTGTGAGTGTGGGAAGTGGTGTCACTGGCTGGCTTCCTACTTGTGGTGCTCTATCAGGTTCAGCAAAGGAAAAAGAAAGCCATTATAAGTATTTCAGTCAGAAAGAGATTGGCTTAATCCAGAAAATTAAGGTCTTGTACAAGCCTTGGAGGAGTAGAAATTGGGGGGTAGCCTCCTCATCCCCGCCTTTTGGTTTCAAGGTCAATCACAGAAGCTGCAATCTGGAGGTCAGAAAAACTGCTGCCGCCACCTTTGTTCTGGACGCTGGTGACCAGAAGAGGAGTGTAGGGTAAGGCTGCTGTGCTTGCTTTCATTGGCGCTTGTTTGCCCCACAGATATAGGAAAAAATCCTTCTCTTATCTGTCTTCCAAATGCCATTGAAGCACATTTCAATGGTAGAACTTCAATCTCACCAGAACCCTGGTTGCCTCCAGACCCTGGGAGGAACAAGAAGGAGGTAGACTAGATCCCTAGTGTCAACAGATAATGGGGCTTGGGTTACTGCTTAGCCTTAGCTGCCTCCCCTGCCACACACATAGGATAGGTTAAAATTCCTTCACAAACAATGGCTCCCACTGGAACCCACTTCCCTAAATCCTAGCTAAAGCTGAGCACTCCCAAGGAAAGATCTAACAATGACATGTCTCAAAATTTTAAAATTGCCCAGGCCCTACTTGGGCCTTGACTAGCTTGCTGTCCAAAGGTTGATTTGTTCCACACAAACTTCAATATGGTTTCAGGCAAAGAATAAAGTTTTGGAGTCATAAGACTAGGGTTTTTGAGTTTCATTTTCACTTCTCTCTAGCAGTTCATTCAATGTTTCTGAGCATCTATTTCTTGTTCAAACTCTAAAGGAAATGAATGTATTATTATTAGAATCCAGGGGAATAATGAACTTGCAAACTGTAAAGATCATCCTGGAGGTCGGGAGAGCTGGAGGCTGACTGGTCTCGGCCGTGTTGCTGCCCAGGACTTGCTCTCAGTCTAAAGGAGTCCCCTGGTCCAAGGTTATGCCCCTTCTTTGGAGCAGCCTGTGTTCAATGACCAGGGCTGAGGTGGGGGATAAAGAATAATCCCTGTCCCCTTGAATCATTCAGGGAAACTCTGAAGCACACCCCCCCCCCCCCCAGTTCTAGGGCTTCCCACAGGATCAGTTTTTTGTTTGTTTATGTGGTACTGGGGATTGATCCCAAGGGCATTCTACCTCTGAGCTACACCCCCAGCCCTATTTTATTTTTGAGTTTTTGAAACAGGGTCTCATTAAGTTGCGGAGGGCCTTGCTAGGTTGCTGAGGCTGGCTGTGAACCTGTGATCTTCCTATCTCAGCCTCTCAAGTACTGGGATTGCAGGTGTGCACCACCACTCCCAACTCAGATGGGGACTTGCTGGAACTTCTCCACAGCTGGAGTTCTGCCGAAGCCCTCTCCCACATTCTTTGCCGTCCACAGATGTTGATCCTGAGGGCACTCCTCCAAACGTCCTACACATGAGCCTGTGTCTGGGAATCTATTTCCCGGGAAATTCAAACATCAACACTTGTTTAGCATAAAAAAAGAATGTATTAAAAGATAATAAATAGCTCATAGACTCTCCCAGGAAGGCCAGCAAGCCAGGCATGGAGAAATGTGTCATAAGAAAGGAAGCCTCAGATCATTCTGTAAGATGGTTCCTGGGAAATCTCTAGAGGAAGATGGGACTGATAAAATGAGAAAATTCTTCAAATGTAAAAAGACACAAAGATTCTGGATCCACCAGAAAAGAATGGCAAACATCCCACAGAAGCTTCATCATGTTAGACAATGGGTCCTTGCAAGTAGTAATGATTACATTTTATCAAGAGACTTTACAGAGGTTGTCATCTTAACCCACAGTCAATTTCCCAGATCGGTGGAAGAGGTTTTTTTTGGTTGGAGGGCCTCGGAGTACTGCCATTGGAAATACATACCAACCTGAAAGTCCAGACCAAGAATAATAATCAACCAATCAATTCTAAATGCTCAGTTCTCCTAGAGTTCAAACCTACCCTTTTCTTTTCTGTACACACACTGTTTGGGGTTGATCTCACTAAGTTACATCACTTAAATGCCATTTTGATGATGGCAAATCCAACATTTATAGCTCTAGTATTAACCTCTCCACTGAGCTTCAGATTCTTACACCCAAACATTTCCAACTTTGACACCTAAGAGGCATTAATAAAACCTAATACAAGTCTTGATTTGCCCCCAAATCTATCTCCTCCAGCACTCTTTCATCTCAGTAAATAAACTTCACTGCCCTGAGGCGTGCTGAGACCCCATGACTCTACCTGTGGTTTATCAGCTGGAGCCCAGAAGATGTCCAGAGTTCATTCACTTTCCTCTAGTGCATTACCACCTCCTGAGTCACCAACCACCATCACCACCACTATCTGCATCAACTCCTTTCCTCCACCTCCACGGTTAGTCTATTCTTTACTGACAAGATCGTGTAATCCACCTTTAGAATAAAATCGAAATCCCCTGCTGTTCTACAGTGACAACTCACAAACTCAGTGCTCTGGTCTGACTTGGGTGCCCCATTTCTTTGACCTCAATTCTCTACAGTGTGGATTACAGGGCTCCAAGCCCTTTTAGCAACAGGGCCTTTAGCTACAGGCCTGCCCTCAAGCTGGAAGCTGCTACCTTTAGATTCTGAGTGCCTCACTGCTTCTTCTGGCCAAGACTCAACACAAATGTCACTTCTCAGAGACAGCATGCTGATGACCTAATCTAAAGTAGCCACTTTCCCTGAGTCGCCTTCTCTTAGATCACCCCACGGTGTTTTCTTCATAGCGTTTACTACCATCTGATGTTCTCCAGTTGGCCATACGTTTTCCTTCTCTGCTAAAATACAAGCCTGCTAAAAACTCCGACCTTGTCTGTTTTATTCCAAACTGCACCCAAGTGTCTAGAACAGTGTCTGGCTGTGGTAGACATTCCGTTCAGAGTTGAGTTAGCCAGGGTGGTACAGCAATGTAAGACAGATGCTCCCCCACTTACAATGAGGTGACAGTTCGATAAACCCACCGTAAAATGAAACTATCATAAGTTGAATGTACTATTAAGTCAAAAATGCATTCACTACACTTAACCTAACAAACACCATAGAGAGTAATGCAGCTCACTCTAGCATATCGATGCTAAACTGTTAGGATCACATGGCTGACTAGGGACTGCATCACCCAATGTCACCAGATAGTATGAGACACCATTTTGCTAGTCCAGGACAAGATCAAAATTCAAAATTGAAAGTACAGTTTCTACTCAATGTGTACCGCACCACTTTTGCACCAACCTAAGGTAAAAAAAAATTGCAAGTCTAAGCATTATGAGTCCGGGGCCATCTGTACCACCTTTGCATTGTTCTCAGGGTCTTGAGAGCCTTGCTAGGACCTGCCTGCCCCCTGTTCCCTGTCTCTAGAGGAAAGAATGGTCATCCTATGCATGCTGTAGCACCTCACCAAGCTGGGCCTGGGAGAGAGTCCCACTAGATCCCAGAGAGTCCAGGATGGGCCCAGTGGGGCTGAGTCTGTAGGGAGGAACTTAAGCCCCATCCACGGCAGGAGGGAACAGGCCACAGTGGTCCGGTGACACATGTCAGCAATAAGTTTCCTACACACAGCCTGGGTGAATGGCAGCACACTCACCCCACAAACACCAGCTCACAGCAAGGGACTAGCACAACTCAAGGGGATCCCCCCACCAAAGCCCAAAGACTTTGAGCCTTCTACATGCTCATCTTGTAAAGAAACAGGAAGAAGGGTATAAACGGGGAAAACTGACTCACCCTATCTTACTGAATAGCCAGAGTCCACTAAAATTGGACTAAAATTCGGTTCCACCAGCACCTCTCATTACTCAGTAGTGTGGATGTCAGAGGACATTTAAAGACCATGGAGCAGTTCTAGAAAGTTGGGAAGCTATACTTTCTTTGCACATCTGAGCCTGCTGGGAGCAAGCCTCACACTACATCCTCACTGTCTTGAATCATTCAGACACCTTAATTGGGCAAAATATGGCCCAAGACATCTGGAACTTGATGAATGAAGCTCTTATGAGACTTCCTCAGCTAAGGAGAGTAAGGAGCTATTAACTACAGGAGTGGTGTCCCAGTGTCGCTGGAGATGCCCACTGTCTTGACTAGTTATGACAAGATAGCTCAGTAGCCCCTGGTCTTCCAGTTTCCCATATTGCCTCTGGCCACTTCAGAGACTCTCTGTTTATGTGATGTTGGACATGGATGGGGCCAGTGTCCTCCTCTCCAAAACAGAGAAGCAAAGCACTTTGTCTGCAGGTGCTGGGGTGCAGGTGTGAACTATCAACGTCTCCCTTCCCTTTGCTGGTAGTTGAGTGTGTATGTATGCACGTGCATAGGTGTACACATACCTATAGGATATATAGGAAAGAAAGGGTTTGGAGAAAGGGTCAGCAGAAAGGTAGAATGCACTTTTAAGGTGAGATCTGCTGGCCTGGAAAAGACAAGAGAAATTAAATATTTCAGATCAGTTCCTTTCCCATGCAGAATGCCCCTGGTTGTGTTTCCAACTCTAATTCATTAGAGATGAAGATTAAATGTGATTAGCTAGTAGTTTTAGTTGTGTGTGTGTTTCTCTATGTTCTGCTTTTTACTGGGTTGAATAGTGCCCCCCCCAACACACACACACACACACACACACATGCACACACTTCACATTCACCAAGAACTTCATAATGTGACCTTATTTGGAAATAGGGTTGCTATAATCTGAATATGACTTGTTCCTCTGGAACTCGTGTTGAAATTTGATTGCCATTGCAGTGATGGTGAGAAGTGGGGCCTTACAGGGTGATTAGGTGGGTAGAGGGATTAATGCTTTTCCCCAGGGGGTGAGTCCTCACTCTCAGGAGACTAGATTAGTGACCAGGAGAGCAGGCTGTTATGGCAAGCTGCCCTTGGCTTCTGTCCCTTCTGTGTGCATTCACTTGACCCTTCACCTCTGCCTTGTTATGATACCCTGGCCAGAAGCTGCCATCATGCCCTTAGACTTCTCGGCCTCCAGAACTATGAGTCAAACAAACACTTCTCCTTCATAAAGTACCCAGCCTTGGGTATTTTATTATAGCAATAGCAAAAAAGAAGAAGACTAAAATGATTAACTGATTTCTGATGCAATTAGTTAAAAGGAGGTCATATGGGTTAGTTCTCTCTCCATATAACTAGTATCCTTATTATAAGAGATGAGAACACACACATATACTACATGTGACGACAGAGGCAGAGAATGGAATGACACACCTACAAACCAAGGAATGTCAACAACTACTAGAAGCTTAGGAAAAGGCAAGAAAGATTCCCCTAGTTTCAGAAGCAGCAGATTCCCAACCTCCAGCCACTAGAAATGGGAGACAAGACATTTCTGTGGTTTTAAGTCACCCACTATGGAACTTTGTTACAGCAATCCCAGGTACCTAATGCATGCTTAAAAGGGGTCTGCATGAGATACCATTTAAATAAGCCTCTGCCAAATGGGAACATCAAGTCTTCACTAATAACCTCTTCTAATATTTAAAGGGTCTGGCATCTGGTGAAGCTGCTACTAAAAGCTGCAGCCTGCCCCTGAGCTACTCTCGAACTACCCTACCCAGTTTCCCTCCTGAGGTTCTCTTGCACCTGTCTTGACAAAGAAGAACAAAGAAGAGCACAACACCCAAGCACAGTCCTCAACCGGGTCCACCCGCATCCTCCTGCTGGGCTCCCCTGGAGAAGGAGATTCTTCTACTTCCCATCAGCTCTTAGGCTAACTTGACCCACAGACTTCTTCCTTCCCTTAGAGAATGGAGGTGGGGCAGAAGCTTTGCAGAGAAGAGGAAGGGAGGTCTGAACATTATCAGGAAACATTTGGATCCAACCATCACCATTGTCACTGTATGCACCCTAAACCACCCCAAACTTACCTTTGTCCTTATTCTTTTGTAAGGAAATAAATTGTTGAATGAAGTAATTACATAGAGCTCAAGTTTGTGTGTGTGTGTGTGTGTGTGTGTGTGTGTGTGTGTGTGTGCACGCGCGCGCGCGTTGCATCCGGAGCACTATACCTCTGAATAAACTTCCATCCCTTATTTATTTTTGAAACAGGAGCTCATTAAGCTGTTGAAGATCTAGCTAAGTTGCTGGGGCTGGCCTTGAACCTGTGATCCTCCTGTCTCAACCTCCCAAGCACTGGGATTTTAGGTTTGTACCACCATGCCCGGCAAATTCAAGTTTTATAAAATCTCTGTACCTTCATTGAGTAACTGTAGCAAGCACTTCTTATCAATCTTTCTTCCTCTTCCTCTTCTTTCTTCTCCTCTTCCTTCTTTTGGTACTGGGGATTGAACTCAGGAGCATTCACCCCCCAGCCCTTTTTATTTTGTTTGTTTGTTTATGGTGCTGGGGATTGAACCCAGGGGCATTCTACCTCTGAGCTATATCCTCAGCCCTATTTTATTTTTTATTTGGAAACAGGGTCTCGAGAAGTTGCTGACAGCTTCACTAAGTTGCTGAGGCTCACTTTGAAACTGCAATGCTCTTATCTCGGCCTCCTGAGCACTGGGATTATAGCCATGGGTCACCAAGCCCAGCTCTTATTTTTACTTTGAAAGAGGGTCTTGCTAAGTTGCTGAGGATGGCCTCTAACTTGTGAGCCTTCTGTCTCAGCCTCCCAAGTAATTCCAAGACCATTACAGTTTACTTTGCTAACTGTGGGTCTAGGATGGAAGCCAGGCAAAGGAAGATGAGAGGACTAAAAATTAAGCACTTCAAGAGGAATCTTCTCCCCTACTCTTCCTCCCTTCCAAGGTTTAGATACTATCTGAAATAATGATAATCATAAGCAGTGATAAGCAAACACATCAAGTAAACAATGTTTCCTAAGAAAATGTCTTGTTACAGCTGCTTTACAGTTAAGGCAATACTTAATTAGACTGAAGAGGAAAGTATGAAATATAGAATGCAAACTCTCCTTCGAAGTTAAAAAAGGAAGATTAAAATGTGGACGTCAAGAGGGAATTTCTTTCGTGTTCCTTTGGAATAACATGATTCATATTGTGTTTTTTGAAGGAATATTTTTAACTGCCGGCCTCCCTTTGTATTTTGCACATTTTTTAAAGGGCTGCAGGGACTCGGGGCTAGGTCTTGGGGAGACATTGTAATTAGAGACATAAGAATAGCTAGCATAATTTCGCATGGAAAATGTCTCAACCGTGGTCATCACGGCATGGTTTGGGAATATGCCACCTCATTCCACAAGACCAAGTTGGGAGAAAATAACTTAGTCATAGTGATGTCAAACTGAATTCCCAAGGAAACATGAAACACATGCTCAGTGGCCCACCTTTGAAGGTGCTGTGTTTCTCTTCGGTCAAGTATTGTTTATGGGATACTGTGTTGGCCGCCTCCACCTGCAAGAAGAGATGAGGAACAGTGTTTTCCAGTCAACAAGTTTCCTAAGTTTCCAGCATCCTTGATTACTCATATGAAAAGTACTTGAAGGAGAGAGATTTCAGAGTTGTTTACTAGGATGAACAGACTTTAACGTGCCCCCGTGATCCTTGCTTCCTGGAACTCACAGCCTTGTATAATTTCCTCTCCTTGAGGGTAGTTAGGAACCTATGACTTGTTTTAACCAATAGAATATGGCGACACTGCTGGGGAGTCACTCCCCTGATTCCATTACTTATGTAAGACCCTGTGTGGTTAGCTGATTCACAAAGGAGTCTTGCTCTCCTTGATGGCTTTGAGGACTCAAACTTCCATGTGTCCTATAGCTGCAAGTAAATGAACAATGTGAATGCATTCAGTAAGCTCGGACGCATGCCTTTCTGCCTCTGAGCCTCCACATGAAAACTCAGTCCTGGATGACAGCTCATTACAGTCTTAGAGGACCCAGCCAGGCCATGGTGGGACTCTTGACCCATTGGAACCATGAGATAGGAAATACGTGTTGCTTTAAATCTCTGAGTTTATAATAATTTGTCATACAGCAACACAACAACAAAAAATTTAACACGCTTACCTTAGCTGACATATTTTTCAACCCAGCATTCTTTTTTTATACTTTTATTGGTGCAATGTAATTATGCCTTATAATAAGATTCAAAGTGATAAAACATACATGTGTACAACACTTGTTGCTGAGCCAGCATTCTTGCCCTGTGTTGATCTCTCTAAGAATTTGAAAATTGGGGTTCTTTGATTGCTTTCATGTACATTATGGCCATGCACTAAGGATACTCTTTTCCTTGTGGGAGGACCGATTTAGGCCATAGCATCAAAAAAGACCCACGTATGAGCCACAGTATTTCCTGTTCTGCTTGTGGACTAAGCCAGATTGTGACTAGCTGCAAGCGATTGCTGATTTCAATAAATTTCTATCAATTTATTGAAATATTCTGGAGGGCGTGGCTGCAATATATGTTTAAGCTCTAAACATGATTGCTATTCAACCTAGAAATTCCCAATCTAAAAATTTATCTCAAGGAAATAGTCAAATAAGTATTCAAAGAGGGAGAGCAAGGATTATATACAGCATTGTTCATAAAAATAAAACACTAGAAACTGAAAAAAGCCCAAGCAGCTATTGGTTAAACAACTTAGAGACCATCTACACAATGGAAAGCCAAGCAGCCACTTAAAATTATGCTGTGAGCTGGGCATGGTGGTGCACGCAATACTTGGGAGGCTGAGACAGGAGGATTGTAAGTTCAAGGCCAGCCTCAGCTACTTAGTGAGACCCTCCACAACTTAGTGAGACCCTGTTTCAAAATAAAGAATAAAAAATAGGGCTGGAAGCTGGGTGTGGTGGTGCACACTTGTAATCCCAGCATTTGGGAGGCTGAGACCGGAGGATCCGGGTTCGTGGCCAGCCTCAGCTACCTAGTGAGGCCCTCCACAACTTAGTGAGACCCTGTTTCAAAATAAAGAATAAAAAAAAATAGGGCTGGGGGTGTAGCTCGGAGGTACAGGAATTCCCCTGGGTTCCATCCCCAGTACCACAAAAAAAAAAAAAAAAAAAAAAAAAAAA
>PVLC010021670.1:0-18259 GCA_004027655.1 Graphiurus murinus
TTTTTTTTTTTTTTGCGGTACTGGGGATTGAACTCAGGGGCATTCTACCTCCGAGCTATACCCCCAGCCCTATTTTTTATTCTTTATTTTGAAACCGAGTCTCACTAAGTTGCGGAGTGTCTCACTAGGTAGCTGAGGCTGGCCGAGAACCGGGATCCTCTGGTCTCAGCCTCCCGAATGCTGGGATTACCCCAGCACTGCAAAAAAAAAAAAAAAAAAAAAAACATCTCTTACCTTTTAATAAACTTTTTTAAAAAAACTTATTTGTTGAAGACGTAAGTCACATGAACTAAAAGATATTTGGATCCAATTTTTTTAACTTTATGAGCACTAATTTGGTACCACATGGACGATAGACAATACACTTATGGATACAAACATATCTCATAGGTTTAGCTTGCCAGGCATTGAATTTTCATAGATAAATAACCAGCCAGATGTATAGTCCCCAAAGTTAAAACTACAACTTATCACAGATGCCTGTCATGTAATACAGTGTATAATAGATTATAGAATAGAGGACGCAAACATGGAAGCCTCCTCACAGAACAAGCCTCCATCTTCTAATTTACATTAGGGCCAGGAAAGGTAACAAAAACCATTCTTATTTTTAAACTTTTGTCATTTCCTTTTTTTTTTTTTTTTTTTTTTTTGCCATACTGGGGATTGAACCCAGGGGCATTCTACCTCCAAGCTATACCCCCAGCCCTATTTTTTATTCTTTATTTTGAAACAGGGTCTCACTAAGTTGGAGGGCCTCACTAGGTAGCTGAGACTGGCCACCCGGATCCTCCAGTCTCAGCCTCCCGAATGCTGGGATTACAAGCATGCACCACCACACCCAACTTACTTATTTTCTTTAAATGTTAATTACAAGCATAGGAGGGGAACAATCAACCCGCTTTAGTTAAAGCAAAAATCCAAGAGTGCCCCCCACCCAGTACCACATGGTCAGCCAGTGCCCACGTGGTCAGCGGCTTAACTAGAGCAATGAGACAAACAAAACAATTTAGAGCTAACATTTGTAGCGAAAAGACTTAACAGATCAACCACTAAAATGCGTAGGGTCTGAATGCCCCTCTTTTTAGTTCCTTTAAGCATTCATTTTAAAAGGAGACTGAGGTCGGCCTGAGAGGAAAAGAAAGGAAGCAGGAGAAAAAGGTAGGGGAGAGAGAGAGAGCAAAAATCTACTATATCTGTGTCCCATTGCTGGCAACACCTCCACAACCCCAGCATGGGTTTAGCTTACTAGCTCGATTTCATGCTTTAACCGGCAGAGGGAGGTAACCAGGTCAAGCAGGTGGCCACTGCCCACACCAAAGTTTCTGGAAAGCAGCTGTAAAGGAGCAGATTTCCAGCAGGACTTTGGACCTCAAAGCCTTCCTTGGCAGCCTACAAGCTGCTGCTGGCAAGAAGTCCTTAGGCACATCGGGGCCTCAGTGCTAGACCACAGGCTGCCCTTCCCTTCCCGGGAAGCAGGCAGCTGGGAAGCCCCTGCGGGATCAGCCCTACCACTCTCCTCTCTAACTCCCACATCTCCGAGCTCCCCTGACATTCCCGGAGATCTGCACAGACACACAGGGCAACCAACAAAGGTGCAAAAAAATTCTAAGCATTTTTGGTAAAACTTACACTGGCGATTTGAGCCGGCCTTGTCCCCGACCCCCCAACAGCATCTCCGGGCCCTCTCTCAACATGGGTGGCCTCGTCAAGCCGGCATTGAGAGTCGGCTATTCTGCAGAGCAAAAAGTGCTTAACTTACCTTTCTTTACCTCCAGTGAAAGATTACATGCCTGAGTTCTGAAAAAAATAAGCCAGAGAGGGGAGTTGACGAAGTCTGTCCCATTCTGGAGAAATAGAGAAAGGCTGTGGGTATGAGGAAGAAACTGACAATCAGACACACAACACAGCTTGGACAGGAGACGACAGACAGACATTGACCAAAGAGATGGGCCTTTTTACTCTTTGGGCTTCCTTTCCAAATTTCCCACAAGGGATCTACCAAACAGTGCACACCATGCCAAGGAATTCCCTGGGTCGGCAGGGATGTCTCCTTCAACTCCCGACCAGCGACCCTCCAGCGCGTCCCCTAGGTCCTCTGCCAGTCCTCAACCAAACAGGAGTCCGGCCACTAGCCGAGCATCCCTGCCAGATCTGCCAAATGGGAGGTCGGCTACGCAAGCCGAGCCCTCCGGCAGCCCCCTCGGCTGCCAAATCAGCCCCTTTCCGCTACCAGACAGGAGGTTGACTACACAAGCCGAGCCTCCCTGCTGGCCCCTACCAGATAAACTCCTTCTACCCTGGAGGTGAGTGAAGGTCTTTGGGGGGACACAGTTTCCCGGCCAACGCACCAAAATGTTATGCACAAATCCTGGGGTGCCCCTCCAAGAGACAATCACTGCACACAGAGTAATGCAACAGCAAGAAGGAGATTTTATTGCCAACTCGAGTTGGGGTTCGGGCCTCATCCAACATAGTGGAATCATGGCTCGAACCCCAACTTTGTCTTAGTTCAGCCTTTTCTAGGGAGTGTACAGAGGCAGGGAAACTTTTCACATGCGAGGGAAAGGTAACACAGAGAAGGCATGGGGATTGGTAGAGCCCTGTTGCCAGGGCTAGGATGAGCTTGTTTCCAGAAGGGAGGGGGCTGTCCTGTTTCGGGAAGGAAGGGGCCATTACATCAACGCCCTACAGAACCTGATTTTCCTCAGGAGAGTCCCTTCCATGATCAGCCCACAGCTAGGGTGGTGCTGACTGCAGCCGGGTCAGTCAGAGCAAAGCACTGGTTATTGGCTCAGGGGTGGCCCCAGGAGCAGTCAGGCCACTGATACTAAAGGACTCTCAATCGAGAGACAGCTATGGGGGAGAGAGGCTTTCTCTCTGCTGGACTTGAAGCTGGGAAAACAAAGGCCTAAAGCCACTTTCCAAGTCATTGTATTGAGGCTAATGAAGTCTTGGTGCCTAAGCTGAGAAGGGGATTACAACAAAGGAAAATTACAAACCAATGCTTCTCACAAAGGGAAGACATGATACAAATAAAGATAAACACATCATGACCAAGAACAAGAACACAAGACTGGCTTAATATTTAAAAATCAGTCAATATAACTCACCACTTCAACAGAATAAAGAAAAACCAATGATCATCTCAATATATGCAGGAAAAAAACATGTAATAATGGAGATCTCATGAAAATAAAAGGGAGACCAAGAAGAGTAGAGGAAGAGGAGCAGAGGTAAGAGCAAAGGAGGGAAAGGAGACACTAGGAAACAAAACTAAATTGTGACTACGCCACAATGAACCCCCTATTGTGTATAATTATAATGCACCAATAAAATTAATTTTAAAAAACATAATAAAACTCAACAAATATTCTTGTGTGTGTGTGTGTGTGTGTGTGTGTGTGTGTGTGTGTGGTACTGGGGATTGAACCCAGGGGCATTCTACTCCTGAGCCACACCCCCAACCTTATTTATTTATGTTTGTTTGTTTACTGATTTATTTGAAACAGGGTTTCACTAAGTTGCAGAAAGCCTCACTAAGTTGCTGAGGCTGACCACAAACCTGTGATCTTCCTATCTCAGCCTCCCAAGTACTGGGATTACAACCATGTGCCACTATGCCCAGCTTTTTTTTTTTTTTTTTAAGTAGCTCTTTAGCACACTCTCACATTAAAACTGTACCTGTAAGCTATTGAAGAGTAACTATAGAAACCTATAACAAACATTATATATTATGGTAAAATGTTGATTCCTCTAAGATCAGGAATGAAGTAAAAATACCTATTATTGCCCATTCCTATTGTGCTAGAATTCCTAGCCAGTGCATTATAAGCAAGAAAGAAAAATTAAAGAGCCAAAGACGAAAGGAAGAAATACTATCAGTATCACCACTAACATGCTCTTGGAATTAGTAAGTTCATGGGTATGAGTTTAACCTATTAAAAAACTTTATTTTTATATATCAGCAATAAATCATTAGAAAAATAAAATGTTTAACAAGATTTTAAGTACCATCAAAAGATATCAAATATCTAGAATAAATCTAATGGATGTTGTACAAATCCTTTACTTGAGAGCAAAACAGCTGAGCATAATTGTGCACACCTATAACCCCTGGTACTCAGGAAGCTGAGGCAGGAAGATCACAAGTTCAAGACTAGCCTAGAGAACTTAGTAAGACTCTATCTCAAATAAAAATCAAAATGGGTTGAGGATGCAGCTCAATGGTAGAGTGTTTGCCTAGCATGCAGGAGGCTATGGGTTTGATCTCCAGTACTTGGGGTGCGGGGGGAGGGGGGAGGGGGACTAACAAACTACAAAATATAATTAAGGAAAATAAAAGACCTATATAAATGGAGCAATATTCTAATATCCATGGGTTGAAATTCATCAATTTCAATAGTCCCATACAAAATCTGGAGGGATAGAAACAGATACACTGGCTCTAAAATTAATATGAAGATGCAACGAGCCAAAAATAGCAAGACAATCTTGAACAATTACAAAGTGGGAAGGCTTGCTGTACCAAATATCAAATCTTATTATGAAGCCAAAGTAACTAAGATAATGCAGCCAAGTTTCCTACCCTCACACTCTATTATTCTTATCTTCATTCACCAGCCAGTCTCTTCAAGCAGCTCTTTCAGATCTTGTACTTCCGTAAGATCAGGCCACAAATGCCAATCTTTGGAGACTGATAAAGTGTCCCTTGCAATCAAATAACCCTGCCACATGCCCCAGATGATTACCTAATAGCACTGAAAGTTTGTCTCTCACCCTACTCTGTTTCTGAATGGAAAGGCACAACCAGACAGGAACAGAGAGCAGATGCTGGGAACACCTACGAGAAGCTGGTCTGTGCAGTGGCTTTGATGTGCCCCCCAGAATTTATATGCTGGAAACTTATACCCAAGTGTATCCACCCTCTCCCATCCGAGAGATAGGACCTTTAAGAGGTGATTAGGAGCTGGGCGCAGTGGCATTTGCCTGTAATCCCAGTACTTGGGAGGCTGAGACAGGAGGGTCACAAGTTCCCAGCCAGCCTCAGCTACTTAGTGAGACCCTGTTTCAAAATAAAGAATAAAAAATAGGGTTGAGGGTGTATCTCAGAGGTAGAATACCCCAGGGTTCAATCCCCAGTACTACAAAAATAAAAATAAAGCCGGGCATGATGGAGTACACCTGTTATCCTAGTACTTGAGAGGCAAAGACAGGAGGATCACAGGTTCAAGGACAGCCTAAATGAGTAATAAGACTCTCATCAACCCAGTGAGACTCTGTTTCAAAAAATAAAAATAAAGTTGGGCATGGTGGAGCACACTTGTCATCCCAGTAGTTGGGAGGCTGAGACCAGAGGATTGCCTCAGCAAGTTTATGAGGCCCTCTGCAACTTAGTGAGACCCTGTTTCAAAAGAGAAGAATAAAAAGGAGCTGAGATGTAGCTTGTAGGTAGAATGACCCTGGGTTCTATTCCCAGTACCTCCCCACCCCCCACATAATAATAATAATAATAATAATAATAAGAAGAAGAAGAAGAAGAAGAAGAAGAAGAAGAAGAAGAAGAAGAAGAATAGAATAAAATAGGACTGGGGTATAGCACAGAGGTAGAATGCCCCCTGGGTTCTATCCCAGTGTCACAAGAAAAAAAAGCAATTCTGGTGAGAACCCAGAAGAAGACAAGAACTATAGAGAGAGTATAAATCTTTTTAGAAGTTACTTAAATAGTCATATTGGTAGAAGTATAGACAGTAAGTCAGGAGTGATGGTGCATGCCTGTGATCCCAGTACTTGGGAGGCTGAGACAGGAGGACTGAAGAGTCAAGGGCAGCCTCAGCAACATAGCAAAATCATCAGCAACTTATCGAACTCCTGTTTCAAAACAAAAAATAAAATAGGGCTAGGGGTATAGTTTGGACATAGAGTTTTCCTGGGTTCAATACAAGGAAGGAAGGAAGGAAGGAAGGGAGGGAGGGAGGGAAGAAGAAAGGAAAAGTTCATTCTGATGAGATCTCAGAGGGAAATAAGAAACAAGGTGTGAAATTAAGCATTTCCAAAGAAATTATATTACAATAAAGCTCTTCAAGCAAGTACCAGATGGATAATTTTTCAAAAATAGATAAAATAGCCAGGTGTGGTGGCACATACCTGTAATCCCAGTACTTGGGACGCTGAGACCGCAGGATCCAGGTTCTCGGCCAGCCTCAGCTACTTAGTGAGGCCCTCCACAACTTAATGAGATCCTGTTTCAAAATAAAGAATAAAAAATAGGACTGGGGATGTACCTCAGAGGTAAAATGCCCCTGGGTTCAATCCTCAGTATCGCAAAAAAAAATAGGACTGAGGGTGTATCTCAGAGGTAGAATGCCCCTGGATTCAATTCCTAGTACCGCAAAAAAATCAAAATAAAAAAGACAAAATGACAGCTAGGCAGGTCTGAGAGGTAAGGCATTAGGAGGCTTATGAAATAAAATCTGCAGTGGGCCTTGAGAAAATAAGCCATTACTTCTGACCTTTTTCTGACCTAACATTATCATGATGATTAGGTTTAAATATTTAAAAAAAAAAAAATGACTTGACCAATCTTCTTGCCAAGGATATAGCAAGATACCATCTTGGTCCAATAGCCAGATTTTCTCCACTTTATCTTAACCCGCCTCTGTGACACCCCACCAATGTATTCACTAGATGTATGACTCAACCTTTGTTCTCTGCCTCCGATGGTAATTACTTTTTTTTCTTCAAAACACTCTTTGAAGATGCTAGGTAGTTAGCCATGGAGGAGCAAGGCAGGGAAAGAACTGGGACAGGGGGAGCCTTCCTGAGAAGAGAGATGGAGATGCCCCCACCCAGCTGCAGTCACAGACTTCCACCCATTACATTGCAGCTTTAAACACCAGCAGAAAATTCTAACATGGCAAATTTAGCACAGTCGCACTAAGCAGTAACCACCCCAAATTACTGTGGATGAGGAGGGGTGAGATGTCTGGACAGTATAAAAACTCACCAAGCAGCAGACTCGCCCCTTCTCTCTTTCTGCTTACAGACCAGCCAGCTCTGTGACCCTCCCGGTGAACCCACCCAACAAAACCCATTATGCTCACCCTATCTGTGTTTCCCAAATGAAATCTTTCTTTTCAGGAGGCAAGAACTGAGGGAAACTCACCACCCTGTGTCAAGGGCAATCTGAATCTATGTTGGCAGGCCTAGGTCACTCATATTTGGCTCGGGATAAACTGCCTCTTTATTTTCCTTTAAAGAGAGCATTTTGAGTTGGTGAAGGTATTGGGAACAACAGTAAAGTCCATCCTTGTAATACAGTTGCAAAGAACTAGATGGAATTATGTCCATGTCTCGGGACATTATGGAAAGCAGAACACAAACTGAGGTAGAATAGGAAGAGTAAAATTTAGGTAGGAAGGAGACACTGGGAGGAAAAGGAAAAATATAGTTTTTAAGATCTGGAGAGTTTTAAGCTAACTCCACCCCTTGGAAGTTTCTTAGGCCCCACACCCTAATCCCCGGAAAGCCCTGCCCCCACCTGAGACTCACGGCCAAGGTCAGATCCATCTTGAAATCTGAGGAAGAGGAGGATCCAACTTTTCCTGTGCCCACCCTCTTTTGGAAAGCCCACCTATCGCCCACCTGTACCTGAGGAAGAGGAGGATCCAGACTTCTTCTGTGCCCACCCCTCTTAAAAAGGGAAGGATCCACTTCCCTGGCCCCTTTTTTTGCCCCTTGTGCTCTCGGCTTGCCCTCCTGTTCCGTGACTCAGAAGATCTCCCCTTACCTGTTTTCCCTGAGTTCCTGAATAAAGACCTGCCTGTTGTTCCTGACTGGCACGTGTTAAAATTCTTTTTATCACGGAGGCCAAGGACCCACGAATGGGACCGCATTTATCCCACGGCAAAACGTGATAAACAACAATATATGGCAGAAGAAATATAAGCAACAAGACATCTGAGTTGTTACATGACTTCTTTTGGTGTCTTACAGTAAAATGAGAAAAGAGATAAATAATCTAAAGACAGAATTTATGATTAAAGGGGGAGCAGAACGCAAAGATTTGGAAAACTCTCCAGCTGGCCAAGTAAAGAATAAAATAAACATGTTAAGGAGAGAATACTGGTAGTATGGCCAAGTGACAACTTGCCAAGGAGATTACAATAGATAGAAGTGAGGTAAAATAGAATAAATAAAAATTTAGGTAGAAAGGAGACAGATTGGGAATGAAAAATATAGTTTTAAAATCTGGAAAATTCATAATCTCTAACTCTACCCTATAGGGTGTTTCCAGTCTTGGGCAGAAGCCTCAAGGAGCTCATACCCTTAATCTCAATGGCCCCTCACCCCACCTGAGATTACTAAAATGCTTAGCAAACATAGGATCCAGGAGGAGGACAAAGGTCAGCCCTCAGCCAGTCACCACCCATTGTTACTAAGAAACCTGAGAAAGAGGAGGTCCAGACCTCCACTGTACCCATCCCCTCTTGGGGGTTCTATAAAAGAACTGCAAAGGCTGAAAAGATCCTCTTGCCACAATCTCCCCTGTTGAGATGGCCTGCCTTCTCTCTCGAATCTCTCCCTTTCCTAAATAAAATTCCTGCCTTTCTCCCTGACTGGTGTGTGTTGAAATTCTTTTCACCACAGAGGCCAAGAACCCACAAAGGTTATCATGCTGATCCATGACAGTGCTAATTCTGCAGGTGTGCAGAATGCAACAGTTATGTAGCCAGGTAGATTTCTAAGGATGCTCTGCATAGCCTGGGGGCCCAGGCAGAGATGAGTCACAGAAATGGATCCACCTAGGGTAGCCATGAAAGTGGGAAAGCCCCAAGACTGCAGGACTACCCAGCTACCAGCATGTAACTCTAGCTTGGGGGAGCTGCAGGCATGAAACTCTCATCCATGAAATCTACTGGGTGGCCTATGTACAGAAAGCCGTAACATCTTAGGGAATGCCTGAGACTTTGGGAGACCAACCTGTCAGAAAATATAGGGAACAGCCGGGCGTGGTGGCGCACGCTTGTAATCCCAGCATTCGGGAGGCTGAGACCAGAGGATCCGGGTTCACGGCCAGCCTCAGCTACCTAGTGAGGCACTCTGCAACTTAGTGAAACTCGGTTTCAAAATAAAGAATAAAAAATAGGGCTGGGGGTATAGCTCGGAGGTAGAATGCCCCTGAGTTCAATCCCCAGTGCCACAAAAAAAAAAAAAAGAAAGAAAAGAAAAGAAAATATAGGGAACAAAGAAAAACACAGCTCCACAGACCACAACAGGCTCTCTACAGGTAGTGAAGCCTGGGAGGGGGAGTGACCAGGAGAGAGAGCCCACGAATCAGGAGCCCCCTTTTTTACAGAGTAGGGGTTTTTTATAGGGCATTAAGAGGGAGGAAGAGCAAAGCAGTCATGTATTCCTCCGATTGGTGCGTTTAACAAACGGGCCAGGACAGGTAAATTTATGGGGCCGGGGGCAGGGGAATTTTTAGAGGCATTTTCCCACCTTCCTGAAGTCCTTTTGTTCTCAACCTTCTCCCATCAGGCCTCACAGTCAGACCTCACAGTGCCCACACAACTTCTGTCCCAGTGTGCCCAGAATATGGAACATGGAGTCAAAGGATACCATAAATACTAGCATCTTAAGATTTAATATTATTTTCCCTCTTAGGTTTGGACTTACTAGAGACCAGTTACCCCTTTCTTTGTGCCTATTTCTCTTTTTTGGAGTAGGAATGTTTCCTATATTTGTCTCACCATTGTGTTTTGAAGTAGATAGCATGTTTAATTTCATAGGCTCACAGCTGGAGGGAAATTGCATCAGGATGAAGTGTGCTTGGAGTCTCTCCCAAATCTGACTTAGATGAGACTCTGGAATTTGGACTTTTCCTTTGATGCTAGAATTGTTTGTGACCTTTAGGGCTCTTAGGATAAAACGAATAAATTTTGCATGTGAAAAGGACATGATGGAGGTGGGAGTGGAATGCTATGCTTTTATGAGTTGGAAATTAATCCTCAATATAAGAGTGTTGAGAGATGGAACATTTAAGCAGTAATTGAGTTGTTATTGCAGGAATGGGTTCTTGATAAAAGTTCAGCCCCTCCTCTCTCTCTCTCTCTCTCTCTCTCTCTCTCTCTCTCTCTCTCTCTCTCTCTCTCACACACACACACACACACACACACACACACACACGCGCACACACGTGATGCCTTCTGCCATGTTAGGATGCAGTCAGGAAGCCCTTACCAGATATAGCCCCTCTGTCTATCTTGGACATCTCAGCCTCTAGAACCATGAGCTTAATAAATTTCTGTTGATTATAAATTACTCAATCTGTGGTATTCTGTTATAGTAGCACAAAATAAACTAAGACAACTTGGTTCTTCCACAGATTTTCATAGTATTTTAAGAGCTTGTTTGTTTACTATATCCCCAATGTTAAAGAAAAAAATCTAACAAGACAAAAAGAAGACTGTCATATCCCTATGTGGGAGACTTTTTTTAAAAATTTCCTTTGTAACTTTATATATTTTATTTTTTTATGCTTTTATTGGTGCATTATAGTCTCACATCAATGTAAGTCATGTTGACAGTGACATACATGCACACAGCACTTGGTGCCTACCCCACCTCCCCATCTCCCCCCTTCCCAATACAGAGTACTGAGATTGATGTTGGTATACTCACATATGTACCCGTTGTCAATGGTAGTATTTCCATTAATGAACCTCAGTCTTCCCCCCTCCCCTTCCCTTACACCCCCTCCCTGGCTCCACTGAGGTTTCTCCTCCATTATCTGGAGTCCTTCTGGTATCTCAATTACTCCCTAGCTTGTGCGTATTAGAGAAAACATATGACCCTTCATTTTCTGTGACTGGCTCATCTCATTTAATATAATGTTCTCCAGGTCCACCCATTTTCTTGCAAATGACATAATTTTGTTCTCTTTATTGCTGAGTAGAATTCCATTGTGTGTATTTCCTGTATTTTAAGAGTTTCCTTGTTTACCGGATCCCCAATGTTAAAGAAAAAAATCCAGCCGGGCATGGTGGCGCACGCTTGTAATCCCAGCATTCGGGAGGCTGAGACCAGAGGATCCGGGTTCAAGGCCAGCCTCAGCTACCTAGTGAGGCACTCCACAACTTAATGAGACTCAGTTTCAAAATAAAGAATAAAAAATAGGGCTGGGGGTACAGCTAGGAGATAGAATGCCCTGAGTTCAATCCCCAGTACCGCAAAAAAGAAAAAAATCTAAGTAGAAAAAAAAAAATAAGCCGGGCGTGGTGGCACACGCTTGTAATCCCAGCATTCGGGAGGCTGAGACCAGAGGATCCGGGTTCGCTGCCAGCCTCAGCTACCTAGTGAGGCATTCTGCAACTTAGTGAGACTCGGTTTCAAAATAAAGAATAAAAAATAGGGCTGGGGGTATAGCTCGGAGGTAGAATGCCCCTGAGTTCAATCCCTAGTACCGCAAAAAAAAAAAAAAATATATATATATATGTATGTAAATATATACATATATATATACTGTCATATCCCTATGCAGGGGACTTTTTAAAGGGTTAAATGGCACAAAATATGTTTTCCAAATACAACAGAATTAAATTAAAAATCAATAAAAGAAAGATACTGTCATAGGTTTCTCTTGGTTCTTGTCTTCCCAAAAGAAAGATTTCATCTGGGGAACACAGATAGGGTTGGCATGAAGGCTTTATTGGGTAGGTTCCACTGGAGGGTCACCGAGTCCTCTGGTCTGGGAGTAGAAAAGAAGAAAGGAGGGCTGAGTCGGCTGCATGATGTGTTTTTAAACTGTCCAGAAATTGCACCCCTCCTCATAGAAAGTAATTTGGGGAGATCACTGCTTAGTGCAACTGCACTAAATTCACCATGCTGGATTTTCTGCTGGTCTCTAAAGCTGCCATGTAGCTGGGTGTGGTGGCGCACGCTTGTAATCCCAGTACTTGGGAAGCTGAGACAGGAGGATCACAGGTTCGAGGACAGTCTCAGCAAATAATGAGATTCTCACCAACCTAGCAAGACCCTGTTTCCAAAAAGAAATAAAATAGGGATGGGGGTGTAGCTTGAAAGTAGAATGCCTTCTGGACGTGGTGGTGCACGCTTGTAATCCCAGCATTTGGGAGGCTGAGACTGGAGGATCTGGGTTCGCAGCCAGCCTCAGCTACCTAGTGAGGCACTCCAAAACTTAGTGAGACCCTGTTTCAAAATAAAGGATAAAAAATAGGGCTGGGGGTGTAGCTCAGAGGTAGAATGCCCCTGAGTTCAATCCCCAGTACTGCGCAAAAAAAAAAAAAAAAAGAAAGTAGAATGCCTCTGGGTTCAATCCCCAGTACATACATACATACATACATACATACATACATACATCTGCAATGTAATGGCTACAAATCACTGATCACAGCTGGGTAATCTCCGTATCTCTTCTCAGGAAAGCTCCTCCCTGTCTCATTTCTTTCCCTGCCCGGCAACCACCTAACAATAGCTAGAAAATTCTCAAACACCGAAAACAAAAAAAACCACACTTCCAAATAACCTACATGTTAAAGAAATTACAAAAGACTTAGACAGGAGGACTGCAGATTCAAGGCCAGTCTCAACAACTTAGCATGACTGTTTCAAGATAAAATAAAAATATCTGAGGTATAGCTCAGAGGTACCATAAAATTTAGGAAAAATCAACAACAAAGAGATAACTGGAAAATACCATATGCTTAGAAATTTTTAAAAAATACTTTTGCCGGGCGCGGTGGCACAAGCTTGTAATCCCAGTATTTGGGAGGCTGAGACAGGAGGATCGCAGGTTTTTGGCCAGCCTCAGCTACTTAGTGAGACTCTGCTTCAAAATAAAGAATAAAAAATAGGGCCAGGCGTGGTGGCGCACGTTTATAATCCCAGCATTTGGGAGGCTGAGACCAGAGGATCCGGGTTCACTGCCAGCCTCAGCTACCTAGTGAGGAACTCTGCAACTTAGTGAGACCCTGTTTAAAGGCAAATTTTACCAACCATGGCATCCCTCCCACCAAGAAGTGGGCTCTATTCTAAGTTCCCCTCCCTTAGATCTGGGCTTTGTGATTGCTTGGCCAATAGAATGCAGTAGAGGTGACATGCCAGTGCCAGGTCCTAACCTTACAAGACTGGCAGCTTATACACACACACACACACACACACACACACACACACACACACACACATCTGTCTGTTAGGAGTGCTTGCTCTCGGAATGCAGCTGCCATTCTGAGAGTAAGCCAAGGTACACAGAAGTATGCAGCCAAAGCCCCACTGACGTCCCAGCCAACACCCAGACACCTAAGTAAATAGGCCTTGAAATGATTCCATCTCCTCTTTCCTCCGTGTCCGCCTTTGAGCTGCCCCAGCTGCCACCATATGGAGAGCTGGCCCACCAAGCCCTGCACAAAGTACAGATGTATAAACCATTGCTGTTTGAAATCACTCAGTGGGGGAAGGGGCTGTCATGTAGCAAGAGATAACCTAAACATTACTCTACTCTTACCCAGCTACTCCAGAGAAGGAAGAAAACAGAAAAACACATGGGCCAGGCGTGGTGGCACACACTTGTAATCCCAGCATTTGGGAGGCTAAGACCAGAGGATCCGGGTTCGCGGCCAGCCTCAGCTACCTAATGAGGCCCTCCGCAACTTAGTGAGACCCGGTTTCAAAATAAAGAATAAAAAATAAGGCTGGGGGTATATCTCGGAGGTAGAATGCCCCTGAGTTCAATCCCCAGTACCACACACACACACAAAAAAGAAAAACATATGGGAACACTCCCTGTCTTAGTTCATTTTGTGCTGTTACAAAGGAATACCAGAGGTTGGGTAATTTATAAAGAGCAACGATTTATTTCTTATAGTTCTGGAAGCTGGGAAGTCCAAGGTTGAGGGGCACTTTCTGCTGTGTCATCCCATGGCAGATGGCAGAAGAAAAAGAGGGAGAGGGAGAGGGAGGGGACAAGGGAAAGGGGAGAGGGGAGAAGTGAGAGGGGGAAAGAGAGATAGAGATCAGACTCACTGTCTTTTTTTTGGGGGGGGGGGGTACTGGGGATTGAACCCAGGGACATTTACCTCTGAGCTACATCCCCAGTCCTATTTATATTCTTTATTTTTGAAACAGGGTCTCACTAAGTTGCGGAGAGCCTCACTAAGTAGCTGAGGCTGACCGTGAACCCAGATCCTCCGGTCTCAGCCTCCCAAGTACTGGGATTACAAGTGTGCGCCACCACGCCTGGCTACTCACTACCTTTTTTAATTGTCATTAATCCATTCATGAGGGTAGATCCCTCATGACATAAATATCTCTGATTAGGCCCCTCCTCCCAACACTGTTGCATTAGAGATTGAGTGTCCAACAAATGCTTTTAAAAGGACACATTTAAACAATGGCACTCTCCAAATAATTTTATAAGGTGACTATAGATTCAATGCATTTCCAATCGAAACTTCAACAGGGTATTTTTCAAGAAACTTGACAGCTTGCCCTAATATTTATATGAAAGAGCAATAAGCCAAGGATAGCTCTAAAGAAAAATATAAGTGGACACAGCCTGCCAGAAAATATTTATTATAATGTTTAAGTGACCAAGTCATTGTAATGTTTGTGCAGAGACAGACAAATAAATCAATGGAACACAATATAAAACGCAGAAACCTACATACTTACTGACAGAAGCTTAAATCAGAGCTGGGCGTGGTGGCGCACGCTTGTAATCCCAGCATTTGGGAGGCTGAGACAGGAGGATCCGGGTTCGAGCCAGCCTCAGCTGCCCAGTGAGGCACTCCGCAACTTAGTGAGACCCTGTTTCAAAATAAAGAATAAAAAATAGGGCTGGGGGGTATAGCTCGGAGGTAGAATGCCCCTGAGATCCATCCCCAGTACTGCAAAAAAAAAAAAAAAAAAAAAAGAAGCTTAAGTCAAGATATAGCTAGTACTGCAAACTAGTAGAAAAAAGAGTGCTGAGATCATTTATTTGAAAGGAGGAAAAACAAAATTGGATCTCTCCTTAATACCATGCAAAAAAATATTTAAAAATCTGCAAAAATTAATAATTTTAATATAAAAGGAAAACATAAAACCTTTTTTAATGGCTTTCTCCTCATTCCACTGCCCACAGTTGCCTAACTTGAAGAGACTCCAGGAGGAAGGGAAAGAGAATTGACCATTGAGAAGACACATAAGCCAGGCATGGTGGCACCCACTTGTAATCCCAGTACTTGAGAGGCTGAGAAAGGAGGATCGGGGTTCGCTGCCAGCATCTGCTACTTAGTGAGGCCCTGGGCAATTTAGTGAGACATTGTTTCAAAATAAGGAATAAAAAAATAGGGCTGGGGTATAGGTCAGAGGTAAAATGCCCCAGAATTCAATCCCCAGTAACACACACACACACACACACACACACACACACACACACACACACACAGAAAAAGACTGATACAGTGAGCCAGGTTATCCAGCATTTCCTACAATGGCCCCACAACCAACTCACAATTATTGATTGCGTATGTGTCATATGCCTGCCATTCACACACTCATTAGTTCAACACAACCCTATGTTGCCAGGACCTGTGTTAGTTAGGTGCTGGAATACAAAAATGACTAGGATACTCAAATAGCTCATTTCTGCAAAAAAGACAAGATCATCAACAGACACATACAACTGAAGTGCAATCTGAGTTTATTCGTGTGGTGCTAGCAGTGAATGTTCACAGGTAGTAAGTAGAGCTCAGAATAAGCAGAAGTGTTAAAAGAAATAAATTAAAAATACTTCATAAAGGAGAGAGTATCTAAACTGAGCCTTGAAAGAGAAGTAAATAATTGATAAGCAAAAGAAAAGAGGGAGCCAGGCATGGAGGTGTATACCTGTAATCCCAGTACTTAGGAGGCTAAGGCAAGAGGATCACAGGTTCAAAGACAGCCTCAGCTCCTTAACTGAGACTGTCAGCAACCTAGCCAGGACCTGTTTCAAAACAAAAATAAAAAGGGCTGGGGGTGTAGCTCAGAGATAGAGTGCCCCTGGGTTCAATTCCCAGTACCACAAAATAAATAAATAAATAAATAAATAAATAAATAAATAAATAAATAAAGCTGTGGGAACAGCTTCTGCAAAGGCCAAAGGCTGAAGTGAGCGGAAGGGCTTTGGGAACAGTGAGAAAGTGAAAAGGACAAAGGCTCTTCATGAGATCCACAACCCAGTTTCAATCTCTTTCTAAAGGAATGGTGAAATTTTATTCTAAGATTGTGTGTGAGTTATGAGCCTTTCAATGGTGGTCGCTTATAATTAAACCATTGTCTCCAGTCATGGTTAGATAGCTACTGAGAAAAGCCAGTTACCCCATGCTAATGTATAACTTCTTTGTTTTATGCAAAATAGCCAGCTCCAGTCTAAAAAAGAGCTTCATGCCTCTATTCAAGTGGAAATGAATACCTCACTCTGGTTGGATAAGAGAGAGTCTAGGGCTTTTAATGGCCAATGGGCCTTTCTGGGACACACACAGTCAGAGCACCAAGCACCTTCTTTTTCCTTCTGTAGCAAGGGAAGACGGAGCAAAGTCTCTGCATGCAGAAGCCAAGAATGAGCCCAGGCCCTGAGCAAGCAGCTGATGCAGGCAGATGCCCCCAGCAACCCTGAAGGCAGAGAATAAGCAGATGCCTAGGAGACCCACTGCTGGGGCTGCGGGAGGCAGGGTCCAACAAGAGTCAGACTGAAGGGAGAGATAAAACCACCAGGAAATGCTTTTGTCTTCAAACTAAAACTCAGAGGAAACAATAGGGGAAAACTTAAGGATGAGTAAGAAACCTAGAAATGTATCATATTCTTTTTTTCTTTTTTAATTGTGTAATTGTGTGTGTGTGTGTGTGTGTGTGTGTGTGTGTGTGTGTGTGTGTCGTAGTAGGGATTCAACCTTCAACCCAGGGGCATTCTACCCCCAGCCTTATTTTATTTTGAAACAGGATCTCACTAAGTTGCAGAGGACCTTGCTAAATTGCTGAGGCTGGCTGCAAACCTGTGATCCTCCTGTCTCAGCCTCCCAAGGACTGAGATTACAAGCACGTGCCAATATGCCTGGCTTCCCTCTTGCCTCTGTATGGAACTGATGAGGTAGCCTAGGAAGCGAAAAGTTAGGTAGAAGGATGGTATGGGGAGAATTCATAAAAAATATAGTTTTAATATAGCTTTTTAAAAATCTGGAGAGTTAAGCTAACTCCACCCCTTGGAAGTTTTCTTTGTTTCCTGCACCGCCAAACTCCGGAAAAGCCCAGCCCCCACCTAAAGCCCACCTGAATCCTGGAACCTGAAAAGAGGAGGGTCCAACTTTTTTGTGACCTGCCCCCACCTGAGGAGCCCACCTATCGCCCAACTGAAACCTGAGAGAGAGGGGTTGGAGAAGAGGACCCCGCCCTCTCTTATAGCTTTCTGCACCTCCCTTTGTTTGCCCCTTCCCTCTTGGGACATGCATTTGGACTTGTCCGGGTGACCTATTCCCTTTCTACTCCCCTTCCCTTTTTATTTCCCTTTCTCCCAGTTTTCCCCTAATTTTTAATAAAATCCTGCCAGATGTTTTGACTGGTATGTGTTGAAATTCTTTTCTTCACGATACCAAGAACCTGGATTTTGGAGAATCCGCCGTACCCCATAACAGAACCTCATTAAGTTGCTGAGGCTAGCTTTGAACCTGTGATCTTCCTGTCTCAGCCTCTCAAGTACTGGGGTTACCAGTGTGTGCTGTTGTGAGGTGACCCACAGAGACACATCAGACTCCATTGTGCCAAAGAGGTCACTTTATTTACCAGCCAGCCAAGGTGAACAGCCTGAATGCTGTCCATGGAATGTTGGTGTAAGCCAGTTTTATCCCCTTTCGTTACAGAGTTAGAGGTATAGAAAAGTCAGGTTTTATGGTTATAAAATCATTACATTGTTTTACAAACCAGGTGTTTGTTTAGGACAGACAATATATCTTATTTAGAAAGTTATCTTGTGGTCAAGATAGCTTTCTCATACCATGCGCAAAACAGTTTACAGAAGCAGATAATAGCAGTTAAAATTCCTTTTTACATCCTGGTTTAGTTACTGATTGTCCCTTTGACCTTTAGTCAAAGGGGGTCTGGAAGAGCTTACCTACGACTTTTACTAAAAAATGGATATATGCTGCTTCAATTCCCCACTGGCTTTTATTACTGAGTCAAATCATGGACTCATCATATACAGTCAAGGGGTTATATTGTCACCTAA
>PVLC010021671.1:0-27659 GCA_004027655.1 Graphiurus murinus
AAAAAAAAAAAAAAAAAAAAAAATCTGTTTCATTAATTCTCTCAGTGTAGCTTTAACTGACATTGGAATTTTATTTACTTTAGTGAGAATGAACATATTTTCATAAACTAAAAATGCCTTTATATTTCCTTATCTGTGATTATCCCTTCACATATTTTTCCCATTTTACTATTTAAAATTTAAATTTCCTATTGTTTATTGATAGTATATAGAAATTCAATTCATTTATATATATTGATCTTGTACCTTAAAATGTTGCCAAACATACTTATTTTCATAGCTCCTCCTCTTCTTCATCTTTCTTCTCCTATACTGGGGATTGAACCCAGGGGTGTTCTACCACTGAGGGACACCCCCAGCCCATTCTTATTTTTTATTTTGAGACAGGGCCTCACTAAGCTACTGCTTGATGGCCTGGAACTTGTAATTCTCCTGTCTCAGCCTCCCAGTACTGGTATTATAGGCATGAGTCACCATACCCAGCTTATTTTTTTTTTTTTAACATGGTTTCATATGGTTTTTCTTTTTAGTTTGCAAATGTGATGAATTATATTAATTGATTTTTTTTTTTTTTTGTGGTACAGGGGATGGAACCCAGGGACATTCTGCCTCTGAGCTACACCCCCAGTCCTATTTTTTATTATTTATTTTTAAACAGGGTCTCACTAAGTTGCAGAGTGCCTCACTAAGTGGCTGAGGCTGGCCACGAACCTGGATCCTCTGGTCTCAGCCTCCCAAGTACTGGGATTACAAGCATGTGCCACCACATCCGGTTCATTAATCAATTTTAAAATGATAAATCAACTCTCATATCTGGAATGAACAACCCTACTTGGTCATGATGTATTTTTCTTTTTATATATTACTGGATTTGATTGTTAAAGTTGTATTTAGAAAATTTGCATCTATATACAATATTGGCTATTGGATAGAAGTTGTGAAAGAAGATGTTCTTGTCTGTTCCTGCTCTTAGTGGGGGAACAGTCAATCTTTCACCAGTGAGTATAATGTTAGCAGTAGATTTTTCATAAATGCTTTTTATCAGGTTGAGGAAATTCTTTCATATTTCTAGTTTGCTGAAAAAATTTAGTAGAAATGGATATAGGATTTGTCAAATGAATTTTCTGTATTGAGATTATCATGTCATTTGTCTTATTTGGTTTGTTTATGTAGTGAATTACATTTATTTATTTATTTATTTATTTATTTATTTATTTATTTATTTATTTATTTATTTATTTATAGTACTGGGAATTGAACCCAGAGGCATTCTACCTCTGAGCTACACCCCCTAGACCGATTTTACTTCTTATTTGGAAATTGGGTCTCGCTAGGTTGATGAGAGTCTCACTACTTGCTGAGGGTGTCCTCCAACCTTCGATCCTCTTGTCTCAGCCTCCCAAGTACTAGGATTACAAGTGTGGGTCACCACACCCAGCTAAGCCCAGTCTTTAAGAAGCAATTCCCACCATATTCCTTTAGTGTTTCCTGGTTTGGGATTCTTGGCTCAAGTAAACTATGTTACATTCAATTTGTCAAAAGTTTTTTTTTTTTTTTTTTAACTTGTCCTTGGGAGCCTAGATCTGTGGGTACTAATTCTGCTGTTAGTCATGTGTGGCTTCCTGTACTTGATTTTTTTTCTTCATTGTGAACGTGTGTTGGCTTGAATCCCATTAAATCGAGGATATGTCCTCCCAGAAGTTGCCATTGCTTCTGCCCAGAGCACAGGGGTCTTGGGACCTCTCCAGTGTCTGCAGGGGTCTTGGGTTGATGCAGGAGTCCAGTCTCTCATCTCCTTTGTTCAGTTCTAGATTACAGTGCCACCGAGACAAGTGGCTTCAGTGTAGCCCTAGATCTCTGGCTCAGAGCTCATGACCTCAGCAATGGCTCTTCCCAAGGTTTGTTCCTTCCGGGGTGGAGTGGATGGGGTGGGTTTTGAGAAATCTACTTTCTAAGAGTGCATTGAGAAGGTGCTTGGAGAATCTAGTCTGTTTTCCTGCCTGCTTAAGCAAAGCCTGCCATGATTTTTTACTCAAATCTTTGGTATAAACACAATCCCACCTTGGCTTTCTGTAATAATATTTTTGAAGATATGAGTTTTCAACATTTATTCTTTTCTTTTCTTCTTTATTTTTTTGCAGTACTGGGGATTGAACCCAGGGGCATTCTACCTCCGAGCTACACCTCCTGCCCTATTTTATATTTAATTTAATTAATTTATTTATTTATTTGCAGTACTGTCTCGGCCTCCCAAGTACTGGAATTACAAGCGTGTACCACCACACCCGGCTTCTTATTTCCTTCCTTCCTTCCTTCCTTCCTTCCTTCCGGGGATGGAACCCAGGGGCATTCTACCTCTGAGCTACACCCCTAGCCCTATTTTTTCTTTACTTTGAAACAGGGTCTCACTAAGTTGCAGAGAGCCTCACTAAGTAGCTGAGACTGGCTGAGAACCCAAATCCTCTAGCCTCAGCCTCCCAAGTACTGGGATTACAAGCGCGTGCCACCATACCCGGCTAGCACTTATTCTTTTAATGCTCTCAATATGCCTGCAAAATGAGAAAAGCTAGGACATGTGGTACCTTATGCAGCTGAGAAGGCTGAAACCTGTCAGGGTGATGTAAGGCAAGTTTATTCACCTCTAAAGCCTCACTGTCGAGTGGGAAAGTTCCGGTCTTCCTCCCGGGCCTTGTGAGCATTTGGGATGACAGAAATCTACCATTGGCACAAGGCTTTAGGACACCCAAAGGCCGAGATGCCTCCCCCCGCCCCCATCCTCTCGGTCCCTCCCCTTTCTCCCCAGCTCGGGATGGGAATGCCTGGTGCGGGGTGGAGCGTCCCACCAGCGAGCTCCGGGCAGACCCTCCCCAAGGGAGGTGGCGGGGAAGGTGGAGCCTGCGCTCTGGGCCCGCCCGCGGCTGCTCCTGGCCGCCTCCCCTTTCCCTAGGCGGTGCTCGCGGCGGCCGGGTCCGGGTGAGTACTCAAGGCCTCGGCTCTGCCGGCTCCCGGACGCCCAGTGCCGGGTTCGTGGCGCCGTGCGAGGTCGCCGGGCATCGGACTCGGTCTGTCCTCGGCGCAAGGCCGGGCGGCCTGCGCGGCCTGCCTTGGTGGCGTCCGGCCTCGGCCGGAGCTGGGGGCCAGCCAGGGGCCTGCAGAGGCGGAGCGTGGGGGAGGCTCGGGCTCAGGTGCTGCGGCACCGGCGGCAGGTGGGATGCTGCTCCGCGCGGAAAGATCTAGGGCGCACCCCCTCTGGCTCCGCGTCGGATTCTGGGGTTGCCCGGATACCCCTCTTCCCTCCGCGCGCACCCATCTGGGAAAGCTCCTTCTTCAGCTCCTTTCTGCAAACTGATCGCAGCCTGGGGGCACGGGAAGGGCGGGAGAGTTCTGACCTTTCTCGGAAAGGGGTACTCACCTGGAGTTTAAAGACTGGAGACATCTGCGCCTAGTCTGGCTCTCGGTCTATCCTGTGTCTGTTGGTCTTGTGTCTTGCCCGTTTCTATTTCCCATTAGATAACTGCTGTTGACTCTTGGGGATGGTGGTGTATGTGTGTGTGTGTGTGGGGGGGGGGGAATGTGTCCAGGGGGATCTGGACAGAGCAGTCATCCAGGAGGGTGGGTCTGCGCGCGGTCGCAGAGCGTTCCGGAGGGGCTGTGGCACAGGTAGCCCTCCCAGCTGGGTTGCTGATAAAGAAAGGCACCTGGAAGAAAGTGGTAATTTGAGAGTTTAGGTTTGTTCTTGTTGTTTTTAATCTATTAGTTAATTTTTAAAGCAAGGAAAAGAACATATGGAGGATGCAAGGAAGTCAATCTTAGATTGGAATGAATAGGATTCGGGGTTCAGGTTGAGAAACTGGAATTTCAGAGGACTGCTCTGGGCACCGGGCCAGGAGTGCTGGAATGCCCTTCTCGGGGGAGGAGAGAATGCTTAATTCCACAAAGGTGTTTTTTTTAAATTTATTTATCGAATTTTATAGAGCAGATTTGGCCTTTGTGTACACTAGAAATTGCAGAAACTTTTTGTGTACCTGACCTGTGCTTTTGAATTGTTTGACTGTTTAACTTGAGGGGGAGTGGGTGTGGAGGGCAATAAACCTAGCTCTGTCTACATTGTGTACCACTTGATGCAAATACTTAGTATCTACTTTAAGGTGAGCTAATAATACTGCGTGATCCAGAGATGTAAGCAAATGATTTGAGAACTAGCCATCTCTTCAAAGGGCTATTATGAATGGGAACATCCACAGCAAGCCAGTTTTGGTTTTCTAGTCTTTTTTTTTTTTAACCTTTCTGCATGTCTCATAATTACTTGGGTTCCCATTACAAAATCCAGATTTCTTGGCCCCTCTTCAGGCCTTTGAAATAAAAGCCCCTGGAGCCTAGGGATAGGCATTTCAAGCAGAGACCACAGGGTTCTCAGGCATTGACATTTACTGACAGCCTCTGAAGTTTTTCTTTGAGATTAAGGGTTTGTTAGACCTATTTAGAACAAGTTTTCTTTACGATTATGTGGATTATGTGAATGAATATCTGCCAACCTTATGTAAAAGGTTGTGATCTAAAAGTTACGATCTTTATCTATTAGATCATCTTTAAATTTTAATATATTTTTATTTACTATTTTCTTGAGGTACTAGAGATTGAACCCCGGGGGCATTCCACCTACGAGCTACACCTCCAGCCCATTTTTTTTTTTTTTTTTTCCAGTACTGGGGATTGAACTCAGGGACATTCTGCCTCCAAGCTACACCCCAAGTACTACTTTTTATTCTTTATTTTGAAATAGGATCTCACTAAATTGCAGAGGGCCTCACTAAGTAGCTGAGGCTAGCCATGAACCTGTGATCCTCCTGTCTCAGCCTCCCATGTACTGGGATTACAAGCATGTGCCACCACGCCTGGCTAAGTTTTAATATATTTTTGAAGAAATATTATGTAGTCATTTTATTAGAAAACAAGTGTTGTTTCTGGTCACAACCCCTCTACCCCAATTTTGGAAATTACAGAAGAAACAAAGCTTTTCCTGATACCATAATTGAGAGAGGACCACCAGCAACTCTGGCATTTTGTATTTAAAAGATATGCACACACATATACTGCATAATTGGAATTGTATTTTGTATTTTTTATATTCTTTTTTCCACTTACTATCATAAGCACTTTCCCATGAACTTAAGTTCTTTTTTTTGAGGGGGGGTACTGAGGGTTGAACCCAGGGACATTCTACCTCCGAGTTTAGTTTTTTTATTTGAAAGAAAGTCTTGCCAGATTGCTGGGGGTCTCACTGATTTTCTGAGGCTGACCTCAAATCTGTGATTCTCCTGTCTGTCTCCCAAGTGCTGGGATTACAGGCATGCACAACCATACCATACTTAAGTTCTTTTAAACACCACTTTGATGAAAGTATATGTTCCTATGTGTTTTTACATGCTATAGTACATCTTATATGATGTGCTATAATTAATCAAATCAAATCCTTATTGTAAATATTCGGTTTCTTTTCAGTTTTTTAGCAGTGTTGGTTTGAATATCATCATCTTTGATTATTTCCTAAATGATGGAATGAAAAGCTCTTCAAATACATTAAAAAATTTTAATTTTCACATGTCTTCTTACTGCTGTTCATCATCAGAAGGGAAATGAAGATTTCTGAAGGATCTATTACTTTCCAGGGCCAGTCCCTAATTTCAGTGGTTCTTAAGTTTTACTGCATACAAGATTCACCTGGGGAGCTTGTTAAAATTTAATTTTCCTGAGGCTAAGTGCAAGCTGTTTGGACTTATTATCTCTGGAATAGGACCCAGGAATTCAGAGTTTTAACACAGTCACCTATGTATTTGATGGAACCACACATTGAGAAAAGCTTTTTGAATAAATGGCCAAATAGACCTCCTCAATTTAAGTCACCTGCCTAAAGCCATTCATGCACCTGATAACAGGAACTTGAAGATGGGCACAGTGGTGCATGCCTGTAATCCCAGTATTTGGGCAGCTGAGACAGGAGAATCATAGGTTCAAGGCCAACCTTAGCAACTTAGTGAGATCCTGTTTCAAAGTAAAAAATAAGTACTTGGGAGGCTGAGAAAGGAGGATCACAGGTTCAAAGCCAGCCTCAGCAACTGAGTGATGCTCTCCACAGCACCACAGACAGACAGACACACACACACACACACACACACACACACACACACACACACAATAAAATAGGGCTGGGGGTGTAGTTTGGAGGCAGAATGCTTCTGGGTTCAACCTTTAGTACTGGAAAACAACAACAACAACAACAAAAACTTAGCACATTGCGACTTCAGAGCTCTGTCCTCCCACCCCCATTATCTCAGAGATTCTCAAACTTTAGGAGTATTGATATGCCCCTAATAACTCCAGAAAGCGAAGTCCTTCTGAGCCCACTGCAGGCTTCTCAGAGTAACTGGAAGGACATACAAGTACCCAACGAACTTCTGTTAAAACCTTTTGACAGAAAGTCTTTTGAATCCTGTATTACACTGCATAACATTTACCACCTAAAACAATTTCAGTCGTTTGCTAGTTCAGTGTACACCTAGCTTCCTGACAGCTTGCTGTGAAATGGGTGCAGTTGGACTGCTTGGCTTGAAGTGTGGATTCCTAATGCTCTTACAGAGAGGCAGGTGCACTTTGCTGTAGTGTGTTGTGGAGCTCTGCTACACTTTAGACCTTAAATGGCCCCCAAAGACCCATGTGTTAAAGGCCTACTCCCCAGCTTGGTGCTGTCGGGAGGTAGTGGAATCTGAGATCTGGGGCCACGTGAGAGGTCCCCAGACCACTGGGGTGTGCTCTGGGATCATGCAGTGGCAGGCAGCGTGTGATCTCACTGAGGAAGGGGTGGGCCAAGCAACAGCTCCTTCCCAGTCAAGGAGAAGAAGCTTCCCTTTTGAGTACTAGAGTACTCAGTGGTAGAGGAGCAGAAGGTGGTGAGTGCAACCATAGGAAAGTGTCACTTATTAGAGACAGGACTCCTGCTCTTAGAAAAATGTTGTTATTAGTAAACCAAAGGGTGCCAATATTGGGGTGAGCCTTTTCAATTTAAAAAATTTTTCTAAGATGGAATTTTACATTCATTTAATTTATTCCTTCTCCATTAATTTTGTTGTTGTTGTTGTACTGGGGATGGAACTCAGGGGCCTTCACTCCCAGACCTGTTTTATTTTTATTTTGAAATAGGGTCTCACTAAGTTTCTGAGAACCTCACTAAGTTGCTGAGGCTGGCTTCAAACCTGTGCTCCTCCTGTCTCAGTCTCCCGAGTACTAGAATTACAAGTGTGTGCCACCACGCCTGGCTCTGTTGATATTTATCCTTCTTTTTTGTGTATCATGTCTCTTAGTAGTTAGGCTGGAACTATGGTAGATCCTTATATATTTCAGCTAGTGTATCTTAGAAAATTCATTCATTGCTTACCAAATTGAGCCCCTGCTATGAGTCAGATTTGTTTGAGGTACTAGGAATACAAAATCCAGTCATTCTCTTCAAGAATTAAGTTAATTTACTACCATATGTTGATTTAGAATATACTCAGTTTCTGACTACTCTTTTTTAACTTTTTAATTTTAAACTAATTTTAGACTTAGAAATTGTGAAAATGATAAAGAGTTCTCCTAGTTCCCCCTACCATTTATCTCTTATATGAACAAGGTACATTTATCAGTACTATTAACTAAACAATACTTTATTTGAAGTTCATCAGTTTTCCTACTACTGTCTTTTTTATTTTTTTTCTGTTCCCATAGCCCTCAAGAGATCCTACATTGCATTTAGTTTTTATTTCTCCTTAGTCCCCTTCAGTCTGAAATAGTTCCTGAGTTTTCCTTTGTCTTTCATGATTTTTTCCCCCATTTTTGAAGAGTGCTAGGTGGTTATTTTGTGGAATGAATTTGCCTTCTATTTTCTCCTGATTTAATGAAGCCATGCAGCTTTGGCACAGATAACCTGCAATCCTCCTGTCTCAGCCTTTCAAGTACTGGGATTACAGGTGTGAACCACCACGCCTAGCTTCACATTTCCTTATTAATTGAAAGTTTATTTTAAGAAAGAGTCTCCTTTTCTCTCCCACGCATTTGATTATTTGATCATTTGTATTGGTATGGATTCATAGATATTCATTTTATCCTTGGGTTAAAATACAGTGCCACCATTATTTTGTTGCTCAAGTGCTTCCAGTTTGGGTCATTAGGGGCTCAGTCTTTGAGTTGAAATGACTTGTACATGTGACTGACTGTCATCATTTCCATCCTATCTGCCTCCCAAAGGGTTTGTAAGGGTCAGAGCAGTGATCACTCAGAAACCTGGTAAGGAGCTGTAATTGGGAGAGTGAACACCAGAGGCCTAAGGAAGGTGGACAGTGTGTGTGCAAATAGCTCCCAGGAACTCCGCAGGAGGAAATGGAGTAGGGAGCATCAGCCTTTCCACTGGTGCCCCAAGGAGTCTCGAGCAGGACCACGCACCTGGGGCCACATCCTACATCTACAGAATGACCAGGTGGCTTCAGAGATGTTGAAATGATTATTTTGGTGGTCTCAGCTGCTTAATGAAGACCACATCCTTTCCCCCTGGTGCATAATGCTTAGTAAATAATGTGTGGAGTGACAGTTGGTGTCCCCCCCCCCCCCGCCCCCATGGTGGTACAAAAACTCGTGCAGTTAGGTACTCCCCAAGAATGACACTTAGCATTCATGCTACTTTGTCTATTGTTATAGGTTTTCTTCTTTGTTAGATTACTTTTACTATTATGGAAATTTCAAACATGCACAAAAGTAGAGAAGAGAGTGGCCCCTCAGGTTCCTATCACCTTTCTTCAGTTCTTTTCAATATTTTACCAATCTTGTTTCATTAATTCCCTCATTTTAAAGTGGGAGGAGGACTGGCATATTTGAAAACAAGTTGCTAGCCAGGTGTGGTGGCACAGCCTGCAATCCCAGTATTTGGGAGGCTGAGACTGTAGCATCGCAGTTTTTGAAATAAAAAATAAAAAGAGCTGGGGATGTAACTCAGAGGCAGAGCACCACTGGGTTCAATCCCTAGTACCAAACACACATACACACATACACACACACACACACACACATACACGCAAAAGAAAACAAATTGCAGACATTAAAATCTGGGAAAAGCCTGGAATGAGCTCTGAGTACAGGGACCCTGTTTTGCCTAGCCTGTGTTTAAAGATAGCAAGCACTCAGAAAAGTCTTCTTGAATAGAGGGAAGAAAAACCAAAAATACGAGAGCATGATCATTTTCAACTAACTCTAGGACAGACTGCTAGAAAGGAAAAGGGTGGTGAGGGTTGCCCTAAAATAACTTCTTTTATGTTGCTTGAATTTATTCTCTATGGTCACGATTCCTGTGCTGTTCAAGACAGCTTTGATAAGAAAATAGCTCTAGGCTTTTATGAGAGTTCAGAGTCTCTCAGTTACTTAAATATTAGTATAAGTGAGTCTGATAACATTTTTCCAAACACCAACCAGGAGTTGCCTACCCCCAAAATAACTTTGTTACAAAAAATAATTATTTTTCTAATTATAAAAGAAATAAATACCCATTGAAAGAGAAATGAAAACTATGGAGAAATAGAAAATAAAAGCATCGAGCCGGATGTGGTGGCGCATGCTTGTAATCCCAGCATTTGGGAGGCTGAGACTGGAGGATCCAGGTTCGCGGCCAGCCTCAGCTGCTCAGTGAGGCCCTCCACAACTTAGTGAGAGCCTGTTTCAAAATAAAGAATAAAAACTAGGGCTGAGGGTGTAGCTCGGAGGTAGAATGCCCCTGGGTTCCATCCTCAGTACTGCAAAAAAAAAAAAAAAGAAAGAAAATAAAAGTATCTGTACCGTGCTTGGTTACTAACACCTGTAATACTCAAGTTGCACATCATACTTCACACGATAATATACATAGGTTACAGTTAGGGTGACCACAGGGGTTCCGGAGGCTCTTCCCAGAGCGAAGACACAGAGCAGATAGTAATGCAAGTAGTCACTGTAGGTAGTCGGGTAAGGGTTGTAAGGTACCAGTTCCACTGAGTTGTCAGATGAGGGGACAGATGGCAGTTTCAGTGTCAGCTTGAAGTGCGTCTTGTGCCTTCTCATGGGAAGGGGAAACCACACAGAATGGAAGCCCAGGGACAGAGAATCGGAGGTTCAAGATTTGTCACTGTGGTGATTTGCCTGGGCACGGCTCATGATGAGCAACTAGTGTGCTGCCATGTCCAGTCTTGGGGACTCCCCCTTTTATAGGTCTTAGTTGAGGGGATTGCATGTGGTGAGGTTGATAAGCTCCTGTGTCTGTTGTTTCTGATGGGATTTGGTATTCTCATGTGTCCAGATACCCCTGATATAGTTTGACAAGTTGGCACAAATAAATTACCAATTTGTGCCCCCATTTATCAATCTGTGTAGGGCACACAGTTTGTTTACTTGTTTACTTGTACAAACAAGGTATAGGGACATTCTGCCTTGCCACTTTTGCTTAAAATGGAGTAACTCATGGAAAACTACTGTTTTTCGGTTTGGTTTTTTTTTTTTTTTACTGGAGATTGAACCCAGGGGCATTCTACCTCTGAACTATACCCTCAGCCCTGTTTTATTTATTTATTTTTTATTTTCTTTTTTTGCGGTATTAGGGATTGAACTCAGGGACGTGTTTCCTCTGAGCTATACCCCCAGCCCTATTTTTAATTCTTTATTTTGAAACCGGGTTTCACTAAGTTGTGGAGTGCCTCACTAGGTAGCTGAGGCTGGCCCCAACTGGGATCCTCCGGTCTCAGCCTCCTGAATGCTGGGATTACAAGCGTGCGCCACCACGCCCAGCTCCTGTTTTATTTTTATTTTGAAACAGGGTCTCACTAGGTTGATGAGAATCTCACTACTTGCTGAGGCTGTCCTCGAACCTGCAATCCTCTTGTCCCAGCCTCTCAACTACTGGGATTACAAGCATGTACAACCACGATCGGCTAAACTACTACTTTATAAAATGGGGTAACGCAGGGTTAGGCACAGCCTGAAAACTAGTGTTCTATACATTATGGAGTAACTCCAAGCAGGGCACAACCAGTGCCCCGTGGGAACTAGCTGTTGAAACTGTGGGGACATTTCAGATCCAAACCATAACAGGGTTCAAATCTGCATCTGTAACAAGACTTCACATTTGTTCATCTCTTAAAAACTGAGCCATAAAGGGGCAACTGAGGAAGAGAACCATCAGGGCTGTAATTTACACTGTGCCTGCCTCAGAAATGAGAGGTATTTCTATATTCTCTCTTCCACCTTTTTGTTCTGTGCAACATCCGGAAGTGGCTTCCCTTCCTGGGTGACAGACAGCCTGGGTGATAACCCAGAGAGAGCCTCTGTGATGTGTAGATGGTCGGAACCTTCTACCTCTAAAAATCTCTGATTTCTTACCTCTCCACCACAATGGGCAGAACTACCATTCATTACCCGGAGTCAAGGTCATCCCAGATGAGTTTTCAGTTTGGGCAAGAATTTCCATTTAAAGCAATGTGTCTTTTGTGCTTGTCTTTTAGAGCTCGTTGGAGCAGAACTGCTGGGCAGAAGCAGGCATTGCATCTTCAGTTGTCATCAAATTTATAATCAGTTTGGAAGAGTTTAACTTGAAGCTTCCTCACCTGCATTGAAGTGGAGAGGTAGACATTACAAAGTAAAAGACATGGGCTTCAACCTGCCTTCCCAGGTTCCCTACAAGTTCCGATTACTGTTGCTTTTTACCTTGTGCCTGACAGTGGTTGGGTGGGCCACTACTAACTACTTCGTGGCTGCTATTCAAGAAATCCCCAAAGCAAAGGATTTCATGGCCAATTTGAATAAGGTCATAGCTTTGGGGAAGGAAGAAATTCTGACTAAAGAAGCAACTGTGAAAGAGCCAGAACTTGACACCTGCCCTTCGGTGTCTCCAAACCTCAGTAAGTGCTTCCCTTTTCTTTCTTATAAGTACTACGTAAACATTAGGTCTGTACAGCTTGGTTAAGTTTTACTAAATGAATATACCATTTGTAAACAGCATGTAAGTTAAAAAATGGACAGCCTGGCATGGGGGCTCAGGCCTGTAATCCCAGTAGTTGGGAGGCTGAGACAGGAGGATTGCAGGTTTGTGGCCACCTCAGCAACTTAGCAAGGCCCTCTGCAACTTAGTGAGACCCTGTTTCAAAATAAAAAATAAGATAAGGCTGGGGGTGTAGCTTAGAGATAGAATGCCCCGGGTTCAATTCCTAGCACCACACACACACACAGAAATGGAATTGAACCCAGGGCTACCCTACCACTGAGCTACATCCTCAGTCCTTTTTAAAATTTTTATTTTGAGACAAGGTCTTGCTAAGTTGCCCAGGTTGGCCTCTTCCTGCCTCAACTTCCTGAGTCACTAGGATTACAGGTGTGCACCACCACTCCTGGCTTAAGAAATGGAATCGTAGTAGCACCTTATCAGTGTTCATGCTTTGTTCAGTCACTGCCCTGGCTACACGCTTCTACTACTACTCACATTGGAGACATACATTGTGCTTCTTTTTGTGTTTGGCTTCTGTCACTCAACCTAATTTTTGTGAAAGCTGTTCACGTGGGCATTTGTTATCAGCAACAGGGCTGCAAAGTCCTAAAGACCAATGAGTCACGTCACACACAACTTGTGTCTTCCACAATGTCACAGGTTTATACAATACTCAAATGTCATAGTACACAGGAAATTGTCTAAGTAAAGTTTAGCTAAGTTCTAAGTTCAGATGCTGGGTGGCTGCTTTTCCGAAGCCAATTACCAATGAATGAGCATCAAACAATACACTTGACACTAGCAAATCTAACAATTTAGGTTGAATAAATGTACTAAACAGCACATAAATTTTAAGACTTAGAGCACTTCAAATAATCAGCAAATAATACAATTCAGTAAGCAGGGAGTAGGGAATAATGAACCAAATCCAGGAATGGAAGAAAAACTTCAGGGATTGGTCTGGACGTGGAGCTGTCAGACGCCTCTGTCAGAAGTCTCTGTCAGAAGTTGCACTGATCCTCATCCAGCAGGAAGTGTAGGACTGGAGCAAGTCACAGAATTGGAGTCATACACATGGGCAAACTGTCATGGCATAGCAGAGCTCAGCACACTGCTCATAGGAAAGCTGGGGTTTTTTATAGGGCTTTCTGTTTTTTTTTTTTCATTGTCTTTTGCAAGCTCATCCAAGCTTATAGAACATACCAGACTCCTATCATCATATCTAATTTATTGATGATGTAAGTCCATCAGAGGTGAGAAAGTATTTTATGATCCAAGTGTCCGTTATCAATTGTAGCATAGAAGTGCTGATCTGAATCTTGTGCATAAGAAGTGAGACAGCATTCTATGTCATTATCAACCACAGCACAGAAGAGCTGGTCTGGGTCCCATGCAGTAGCCTCTCCTATGTAACTTCACTTCTTACTGATTGTTTTTAGGGTATACCTGGTTGCTGACTCTGTGTTGTGTGCAGAAAGGCTTTTGTAGGACAGTTATTCTCCTGGGTGCCTGTGGCAGTTACCTATTCTGAGTGCTCTTGGGTGGAGCACCAGGGTGCTGTTAAATACTTGAGCATGGTCTTAGCACCGTGGCCAGGGTCAGGGATGTGCACAGTACGATCGAGGCATGGTGACTCATACCTAGGATGCTTGCTCAGAAAAGGGAGAAAACAACTTGCAAGCATCTTGAGATTTTATAGCCTGGGCTGTGTATGTGAAGCCATAAAAACAAAAAAGGTGGTGGTGGTGGTTGTTGGTAGTGGTGGTAGGGACCGTGGCTCCGTTCCTGCCTCCTCTCTTACAAGTCAATATATCCTATTCATTCATGTTGAAAGAGGGCAGGTGGGATCAGTTGCTTCAGCTTGATATTTGAAGCCTTGTATAGGATTGGTTACCCTGGATGGTCTTGGGTTTCATCCCATCACATTGCTTGCAGACTCACTGAGCAAATACTATGCTTGTTGGAAATGTCTGCTGTGGTGGCACAATGGAGAATTGCTGCAGTGTCGCACATACCTGTCACCACTGGGTCAGGGAAGGAGGCTGATTTGTGTTTCTTTCTAGTGCCTTGCCTTCAGGGAACTAGAAGCAAGGAGTTTGGGGAAGACTTGGACATGAAGCTTTGTCCAGGAGCCTGGTTCTATGGAATACTCTTGATTTTTAAGAGATTTTACCTTTCTTCTGGAATTTCTGGAAGAAAAAGAAGATAGAGAAAAATGAAGAGTTACTCAGTCTAGCTCTGACCTCTGCTGATGACCTGGGCCACCAGCAAGTCTGTATTTCCTATTTATAGCTGGATCATAAAGCCAGAGTTGGTTACTCAGCCACAAGGAAATGCTCTTATATGCCACTTACTTTTGCAGCCAGTTTTTTGTCACATGACTTTATGGTTCTGTCTCCTGATTAAATGAGACTTAAAATAATAGTAATAAGAGCTAACACTCGTAGTACTCACTGTGTGCCAGGCAGTGGCCAGACGCCTCACCGGTGCCAGCTGATGTAAGCCTCTCAGCACTTTGTGAAATAGCACCTTCATGCCCTGTATCCTATGTTTGTTGTAGGAGGTCAGAGCAAGCTCATTTTCAAACCGGATCTCACTTTGGAAGAAGTACAAGCCAAAAATCCCAAGGTGTACAGAGGCCGGTACCACCCGGAGGAATGCAAGGCTTTGCAACGGGTGGCCATCCTCATTCCTCACCGGAACAGAGAGAAGCACCTGATGTACCTGCTGGAACACCTGCATCCCTTCCTGCAGAGGCAGCAGCTGGAATATGGCATCTATATCATCCACCAGGTGAGCTCAGGGCTACCCTGGGCCTGACCCTGGGTCCTCCTCCCTCCAAGGGCCCCAGCCTTGTGATCCATTGTCTATCTTGGGTAAAAGAAGCATCACACTATCTTCAAAGGAGAGTTCTCTTACCTCCCAGACCCTGGAAAGGAGTAGAAGACATTCTTGTCCCAGAGCGTGGAGTCATGGGACCAAATTCCGAGTTCTGGGAAATTTAACTGTCCTAAGATAAACCTCTGGAGGAAGCCTATTTGTATGAGTCCTTCTTGTTAGCCAGTGCCTGCCCTAAGATTTCCCCCAAGATTTATCAGCCCCTGATATTGTTTCCTTCCACTGCACAATGAAGTGCTGAGCTTGTTTTTCATTGAGTATGGTTTACAATGGAGACCTAGACAGAGGACTTGACAGTGCCAAGTGTTAACAGTCATCAAGTTCTGTGACTCTCTTCACATTTCTGCCTTAACTTTGACACTATTATGTCAGATGTGCTAAGTTTTATTTCCAATGTTTTGATTCACTTATTTAGGCTTCCAGAACTCTGCAGTGTCTGCTTTATGATAAACTGAGTCTCTTAAAAATCAGTGTTCTTATTTGGTACACCTATGCCCATGATTTAGGACTTAAAAATTTACAAATATATTGTTTTATAATTATTATTTTTCAAATTAATTATTTATTGGTACTAGGGATAGAACCCAGGGGCATTCTATCTTTGAGATACACCCCTAGCCTTTTTTAAATTTTTATTTTGAAACAGGGTATTGCTGAGTTGCTAAAGGTCTTGCTAAGTTGCTGACCTTGAGCCTGTGATCCTCCTGTCTCAACTTCCCAAGTATTGGGATTACAGGTGTGTGCCACTGGTAATCGGTTTATTTTTGTTTTTAACATTGTTGGTCATAGCTGTGATTTATTTGATTCTGAGTTCTTGATCAGGATGGCACCACCCAAGGTATACTATTTTTATGAATAGAAACATGTGTCTGCTTTATGTTATTGTACTTACATTGTGATAAACTGTTTATCAGACTGGAATTTATTCCCAGGGAATTCGGTCCAATTATCCATGAAAAAAATTATACTAGAAGTTTTTTTATACCATAGGTTTGGTGATATTTACAGATCAAATTGTGTTCTTTTCTTACCCAGAGATAAATCTCATATCTCTTTCTATAAGGCCACTGTGAAGATTAGCCTCTGCTATTAGTATTAAAACAGGATTTTCTTACAGTGATTTCCAAAAAAACTTTTAAGCAGATTATAAATATTAGTAATAAACTTTTCTGTTTATAGGTCATGATTTCTTCATCTTTTCTTAGCTAAGTCTCTTGTAAGCCTAGTGTCAATATATTACAGGGGGTGAGATTGGGATCAGTCAAGCGTTAAGTGAAGAAGTAATATCAATTGTGTGACTAATATATATAAGAGGTTCTATAGTTTTACATGGAATAAATAATGGTACTTTTAAAAGTTTCATGTTTAAAAGAATATTTTATTGTAGTAAGAATACTTAACATAGGATCTGTCCTCTTAGTAAACTTTAGGAATATAATACATTATTATTTGAATTTGAATTTTTTTATACTTGGTACATTATAATTATATAACAGTGGGATTCATAGTGACACATTCATACATGCGCTTGAGTTACTTTATTTGTATTTTAAAACTACATTAAAAAATTTTAAATTGTGATAAATATATGACATAAAATTTATCATCTCAGCCATTTTTCACTTTTATTTTTACCATCTTAGCCATTTTTAAGTGTACTATTCAGTACACTTAAAAATAGTCACTGTTGTACAGCCAATCACCAAAACTTTTTACTCTTGCTAAACTGAAACTCTATACCATCAGATAACAGTTTGCAGACTTAAAGGAATGTTTTTAAGTTACAGAATAGGAGTGTGTGAAGCATAAAGAAATGGTCTTTTATATACATCATTTTTTCTCTGTTGGATCTTAATGTCACAAGTGTAATCTTTTGTGTTAACAAGAATAATACCAACTCCTGAGTCATAGCTACAGAGGGGAACAATAGGAAACCTTATCTCAGGAACTTAGTATGTTTTAATTTCCATTACTTATAGGCTGGAACTAAAAAGTTTAATCGAGCCAAACTCTTGAATGTGGGCTATTTGGAAGCTCTCAAGGAAGAAAACTGGGACTGTTTTATATTCCATGACGTGGACCTGGTGCCGGAGAACGACTTTAACCTTTACACATGTGAGGATCAGCCCAAGCACCTGGTGGTTGGCAGGAACAGCACCGGGTATAGGTAAGGAGGCTCTGCCCACAGGCTGCCCAAGTCAGGAAGCTTGCCCTATGGTAATGAAGGCTGTGTGGGACGTAGTAGGATCCAGGAAAAAAGGCAAGAGATGCAGGCCTATCTTAGTCTGATAAGAAACTTGGATTTCCTGTGGGAGGGGGTAGGGAGCTGTAGACACTTGGCAACAGCTGGGGAGTGACAGGAGGAAGCTCAGTTCAAAGTCTTTAGTACTCTGAATGGAGTGAGGCAGGAGAGAGGAAGCCAAGGGGATAGATGCCATGTGCCTGCATGAGGGCAGAGGCAGTAGGCCAGAGGGCAAGGGAAGCATCATGGGATTCTTCATTTTGGGAGAACTTGATGTTTGGATCTTACTATGTTGAGGTTTGTTTACTGCTTTCTTTTGAGCCACTTCTGCCATGAAGAAAGCAACATAGCATAGCTAGGCACTTTTTTTTCAGAAGCATTTTATGTTATCACCTGTTCACCTTACTGAGTAAAAGTAATAAGCTATCACTATTTACAACACAGAACATCCATACATCAGACATTGCCAGAGATGATAGTTGTGAACTTCCCATCACCCAGTTCTTTCTGAGCAATCACATAGGATGCTGGACCATCAGGAAATTGAGTTCTTGGGCAGGCCTGCTGAGGGGTGGGGGAAGTGCATGGGCTGCTAATACTTGACTTAGACATTGGTGTAACCACCTTGGGTCCCATCAAGTGGCCACACACTCTAAGAAACAGCCCATGAGTGACCTGTGCTATTTAACTCGATAGTGTAAATGATCCAACATTTCTTTTATAACAAAGTATGAGGCAGCATTTGTCTCCCTGAGCATTTGACAGGCTCTCTTAATGTGAATCAGGTAATTACCTGTGTCTCCCCTTTTGATCTGGATGCAAGAAGCTTCGAGCCAAGTTATACCCTTCTTTTAGAAACTGAAAAAAATCTTATTTGCTGACCAGTGTTCTTTTTTCTTTTCTTTTTTGCTATGCTGGGGATTGAACCCAGAGCCTCACACATGATATACAAGGGCTCTACTACTGAGCTGTATTCCTGGCCCTGTAGTTCCCATTTCAATCTTCTATTCTGACTTAAAATTTTCTCTGGTTCTAGTTTGTCATTTTTATTTTCTCTTATTATATGTATCATGTAGCTGTCTTATATTTTATGGCCAGGGAGAGGTATGGTATATAACATAGGAACCTGTTTCTCCTCCGTCTCCTCCTCCTTTTTTTCTTCTTTTTCTTGCCATACCCCCAGTCCTTTTTTTATTTTTTATTACGAAACAGGGTCTCACTAAGTTGCTGAATTATCCTCGAACCTGCAATCCTCCTGCCTCAGTCCCCCAAGTACTGGGATTATAGGTGTGCACCATCACAACTGGCACCTCTCTACTTTTTAACCTTGCTACCCAGGGCAAAATCCAGCAGATGCCAGGCAAGTTCAGTTGCAGGTAGCTGAGTGTCTTCCCCCTGCTAGTAACTGTGTGTTACTGCACCACAGAGCTTAAATCACACAGGTCCTTATTACAACAGCCTTATAATATACCAAGAAATATTTTTACTTATCACACATGCAGAGAGAAGAAGTTAAAGTCACTTGTCCCAAGTGTCTCAGCATCTGATTAAGGCAGAAATAAACCATACTTATCACTAACTATGAGTTGATGATGAAGCTCTAGACCAGCCTGTGGCAAAGTTTACTGCCAAGAATTCCTTTGGCACCTGCCTGCTTTCTCTAAGAATTCTACTGTTATTTTATGACTACATTTTCCTTACCCTGGGCCTTTAGAGCCCTTTAAAAATACATATACCTGTTCTGGGGCCAATTAAATATTGGCCTTTTCCATATAAGAATAAAACCCCAAAGCAAAGATCAATAAACATGGAGACAGTTGCCACAAAACAGGCAGCTGCAAAACCAAGAGTTCCTTACTTCTCTGTCCTGGCTGTCTCTTTCTGTTCCTCCCTGTGCCAGCTAAGCTGGTCTCAGGTGGTCCCCAGACAGCTTGGACTCCTCCCCACCCGCCCCTATGCTTTACGTCATAGAGGTCTGGCCACCTGGAGAGACCACTTCTGTGTCTATCTGAATCCTTCTAGGCCCAGCCCCTCCTGACATTACGGCAACTCCTTCCTCAGAACCTTGGTCATGCTTGCCTCTCGTTAGAGTGCAAACTCTTGAGGGACAGGGCCCACATACTTGTCACAATGCTCAGCCAGCCTTCTTGCTCATTGAAGAGGATGGTAGTGACTGATCCTCCTGAAGCATTGGCACTGGGTTTCTTTCTTCTTCTTAACTCCTTCTCCTCTTCCTCCTCCTCCTCTTTTAAACTTTTTTATTTTTGGTACTAGAGATTGAACTTGGAGACATTCTACCTCCAGATACATCTATAGCCCTGTTTAGTTTTCATGTTGAAACTAGGTCTTGCTAAGTTACTAAGAGTCTTGGTAAGTTTCTGAGGCTAGCCTTGAACCTGCAGTTCTCCTGTCTCAGCCTCCCAAGTACTAGGATTACAGATGTGCGTCACCACCCAGCTTGGGTGCTGGTTTTATGGGTGGTGATTCTACTCCCAGGTTCCTGATGGAGCTGCTGGCTTTGAGTAGTTAAGAATCCCTTCTCAGTCAAACAGAATCTGTTAACCATTTCCATAAGTCACTGCTTGTAGGTGTGTTGGTCAGTAATAGCTATCTTTATTTCCTTTTTGTGTTTGGTTGCAACTTTATTTCCTATTTGTGTGAGATTGCAAAAATGCAATATCCCAGAATTTTAGGTTGGGGGATATATAACTGTCTATTTTTTTTTATTATGGGCTAAACAGGATCTCAAGACTATATTCAGAACACAGGAACAAAGGGTTGAACTACAGATTCGTTTTTGGGATGCCACTTGTTAGCTGGCAGGTGTCTATATGTTTATTAATTTTCCCCCTTTGGGTTTTTATTTTTATTTGGAAAAACAATGTTTAATTGATCCCGGAATACTTTGAACTGAAGTTAAAGTTAGAAATCGTCCATATATTCACATCTTTTTATTCAGTAACATTCCAGTTGTGAAGCTGCCTGCACTTGCATCTCTGACTCGTTGCAGCATTTTATTTATTTCTCAGGTTTGTGCATTTGCCCATTGATAATACATGAGAATCCTATGTGCCTGGCAGGTGCTCTCTGACTGTTGCCTTCTGGTCTCTTCCTGGGTTTCTCTCTCTCCCTTTTTCTTGTTGTCAGTGTTCCCCATGGCTCCTCAGAGCTGCACCCTGCAGTCTCACACTTGGAGCTCTTCTCACTCACTCTACCGCTGTCTCTGGGTGATTTCTCCCATTCTTGACTCTTCAAGAACCACCTGCTACCAGCTAGTTTCCAAAGCCAAACTGTAGCCACTACTTTCTTAAGAGCTTGGACCCCATATCCTTTGCTTCTTTCCAAAAGCCCCAGGTTGTATCTCAAATTCAGCTTATGCTGTATTCCTCTCAAAACCAAATCGTTGTTCTTTATACCCTATTTTCATAAAAGGCACCAATCCTTTATCTAGTTGCTCAAGCCAGAAACTTCATGGGTGGTGGGTTCTCTAGGAAACAGACTCTGAGTTGATTTGCAGAGTATGTATATACATAATAAAAAAAGTAAAAGTAAAATACATACATATGTGAGCACATACATACATATATATAACTATATGTACATACACACATATATACATACATATATATATATATACATACATATGTAATGACATTCATTTGTGCTGATCCTGGATACACCTGAGGATTCTTCTTAATCTAGTACCCTTAGCAGCTATAACTATTTGTGGGACTGGTGCACAGGTTGTCATCTCTATCTAATGTTGTGGTCCACATTTAGTTGTCTGTATAGACCACTGCACACAAACACATCAATAACAGGTGGGTGGCACCTTGCTTAGTGGGCAGAGGTGAGCACTTGTCTAGACAGGAAGGAGGGCATTCCAGGGAAGGCCAGGAGCACTGGGAGGTGGAGGTCAAGCAGGAGTGGTGGGTGGAAGGGCACAGTCTGCTAAGCATTCCTAGATACCCACCCTGAAATCAAAGACCTCTGAAGTGTCTGTGGGGGGAACAAAAGGCTTTGTACTAATGTTTTTACCTCTCCCTCCTCTTTTGCTCCAGGTTACGCTACAGTGGATATTTCGGGGGTGTCACTGCCCTAAGCAGAGAGCAATTTTTCAAGGTGAATGGATTCTCTAACAACTACTGGGGATGGGGAGGCGAAGACGATGACCTCAGACTCAGGTGAACAACAGAGAAAGGTCCCCTTCATGGGGCTCTGCTATCCATGGTGGCTCTGGAAACCTGCATTTGTGTGTAGTTGCTGTAGATGGTAGTCCAGCAGGTTATGAGACTGCAGATTTGGGTTCACAGGGTGGCAGGGTGTGGAGAGAGGGCAGGATGACCCAAATGATGGAGGGTAGACTCTTCCTGTGTTTTGGGTGCAGAAGTATTGGTGGAGGTCTCTGAGACCTTGTCAATAGGAATTCTTTACTAAGCCAAAGTGAGTGAGAACTCTTCAAATGTATTGTGGCGAAGGGGCTGTCATAACCATGTGCTTTTTCTCCAACCTGGGGGGATACTGCGTAGTTCACACTGTGCAGAGTGAGGAGTGCCAGTAACCTCCGAGGAGCTGCACACTCTTAAGCGGGCTGCAATGTCCTTCTGCTCCTGCATGCTGTGGGGACAGCTGCTGACCCAGCTTGCAGGGCTCACTCCAGGCTGTTGGCTTTACCCTTGGATTCCCTTGGACCACTTTCTGCTCTGAAGGCTCAAAGGAGACATGCCCAGGATGTGTGGCTTCCTCTCTCAATTTTCTCCCTGAGTTTGAGTTTCATGGCCAGATAGTTAATAGATATCCCTACCTCTCAGAGATCAGTAATTACTAAAGAGCCTCTGGTTGGCAGTTTAGACTTGTAATTACAGGGTCTTCCCAACTTTTAGAGACTCTTTTCCTCTTGTTGTTAACTCTTGGAAAGGAAATGTCCAAGTTGGGCTTCTGGATCGATAGATGTGTGACTATCAGAAAATATCCATTGCTTTGGTGAGAAGAAGCCAGAGGCTCGGCGCCGATCTTGTTTCTATGTCAAGGCTGACAGCCTCTGCTGTGTTTTCAGCAGGAGAAAGTAAGTTTCCTAGCTGGGCGTGATGGCGCACACTTATAATCCCAGCATTCGGAAGGCTGAGACTGGAGGATCCAGGTTCTCGGCCAGCCTCAGCTACCTAGTGAGGCACTCCGCAACTTAGTGAGACCCTATTTCAAAATAAAGAATAAAAAAATAGGGTTGGGGGTATAGCTTGGAGGTAGAATGCCCCTGAGTTCAATCCCCAGTACCGCAAAAAAAAAAAAAAGAAAGTAAGTTTCCTGACTGAGGTCTCCATGTGGCCCAGCCATGGGCAGCTGTGTGCCCATTTTGTATGAACTGGACAGATGGTACCTGGTAGATTTCAGGACAAGAATAGCAAAACTAGAATAGCCAATCCATCTTCTCCCCCAAATTCACTTCAATACCCAGCTGGGCCTATTAGACTTTCGCACTGATTCTGTTCCTTCACTGGCTCTTTTCCTGCTATCCCTCAACCTCAAAATAGAGGGGAGTCCCAAGTTTTGGTTTCATTTGATGATAACATGGCTTTCAGAATGAGTCTCAACTAAAGTTATGGATAAACCAGAATGATTTGAAACTAAAAGTTGGTTGAGGTTTTTTGTTTGTTTTTGAGACAGGGTTTTACTCTGTTGTCCAGACTGGTCTTGAACTCTTGAGCTCAACTGATCCTCCTGCCTCAGCCTTTGGGGTGCCAGGTCTCTAGGCATGTGCCATCGGGCCTGACTTTTGATTGAGATTTATTGACTAGTTGCTTAGCACCACTATTCTTTGTTCTTATATAAATATTGTGGTTTGCAAAGCATATTCCATGTAAATGATATCCCTTGTGTCTTTTGAATCAACTCCTCATTGCCATTGTCATTTTTTTTTTTTTTTTTGCACTACTAGGAATTGAACCCAGAGGCATTCTACCTCTGAGCTACATCCTCAGCCCTATTTTTTATTCTTTGAGTTGCAGAGGGCCTCACTAAGTAGCTGAGGCTGGCCACAAACCTGTGCCACTGTCATTTTACAGATGAGTAGCCTGAACCCTGGAAGAGTGAATTCATTTACTGAGGTTGTAAATAACAGGAGTCTAGATTCAAACCTGGGGTTATGACTTTAAAGCTTGTGACCTTAAACAGTCATCTGTTTCTTTGTTAAAAGAAGGCAACGCTAATTAGAGATACCAATAGACTTGATTCTGTTCTTCAGGATGTATTAAATAAATACCTTTTCAGCTTTGTTTGTTTATTTGTTTAGTGGTACTGGGGATTGAACCCAGGGACATTCTACCTCTGAGCTCTACCTCCAGCCCTATTTTTATTTTTTATTTGGAAACAGGGTCTTACTAAGTTGTAGAGCACCTTGCTAAGTTGCTGAGGCTGGCTGCAAACCTGTAATCTGTCTGTCTTTAGCCTCCCAAGTACTGGGATTACAGGTGTGTGCCACCACTCCCAGCTTATGAGGTTTTTTTAAATGATTAACTGTAAATTGACCTATCTCTTTTCTGTCCAGTAGTAAAAAGAACACGTTTTTTTTTTTTTTTTTTTTTCCTTTTGTGGTACTGGGCATTCTACCTCGTGGCCATACTCCCAGTCCTATTTTATTTTTATGTATTTTATTTTATTTTTATTTGTTTTTTGCTCTGGGTTTGAAACAGGGTCTTGCTGAGTTGCTGAGACTGACCTTGAACCTGGAATCCTCCTATCTCAACCTCCCTCCCAATTACTGGGATTACAAGCATGTACCACCACACCTGGCAACATATGATTCTTCTATGGGCTTATTGCCTGAGGTCCCACCATTATATGCAAATATAAAATGTTATGAATTCCAATACCCAAATAATCAAGTTGTGTGCATCAGTTTTCGCAGGTGATTCAAGTGTCCAGTGGTAGATATGTGGGCTAGGTTACCTTTTTTTTTTTTTTTTAAATATCCTCTGTTATTTTTCTAGGGTTGAGCTCCATAGAATGAAAATCTTCCGGCCAAAGCCTGAAGTGGGTAAATACACAATGATCTTCCACACTAGAGACAGAGGCAATGAGGTGAACGTGGAGCGGTAAGTCCTGCAGTTACCCGCCTACCCGAAGCAGCCCACCTACCTGGCCTAGCCTCTCTCAGTGAGGACTATGCGGAATTGGAGCAATTAAGCTAGTTCATTGTGTTAAGAATGTTGTGTTAAGGAAATTTTCAAACAGAACCAAAAGTAGGAAGAGTGGTACATGGAACCCTCACTTCAATAATTGTCAACTCATGGCCTCTCTTCTCCCCTCTTAACTCACTCTCACCACTGGGTTATTTTAGAAACAAATCACAGCATGTCATGTGCAAATATTTCAGTGTGCATTCATAAAATATAAGGACTCTTTATAAAAAAGAACCATCATGCTGGGTCTGATGGCACATGCTTGTGTTTAGCAGGATTGCAAGTTCATGGCCAGTCTCAGCAACTTAGTGAGACCCTGTTTCAAAATAAAAGAGTAAAATAGGGTTGGAGGTGCTGCTCACAGGTAGAATGCTCCTGGGTTCCATCCCTAGTACCACAAACACACACAAAAAAGGAACCATCATACCATTATTATACCTGAAATAAAATTAACAATATTTTCCTGATTGTCTTATAAATATTAAAAAACAAACAAATGGTTTGTTCAGTTGAGTATCTGGATAAGGTTCACATTGTATTTGGATGATCTTTTTTAATCTAGAGGTTCTCCTTCCCGCTCTTTTTTTGTTCTGGGGATTGAACTCAGGGGCATTCTACTGTTAAGCTATACCCCCAGCTCTATTTTATTATTTACTTTGAAATAGGGTCTCACTAAATTGCTGAGGCTGGCCTTGAACCTGTGATCCTCCTATCTTGGCCTCCCAAATACTGGGATTATAGGTATCATCATGGCCAGCCCTTTTTTTTTTTTCATTCTTTACAATTTATTTATTGACCACACCAGATCATTTGTCCAGTAGAATTTCTTATGTTTCGGATTTTGCCAGTTGCGTCCTGGTGGTATAACTTACTATGTTCCTGTAACCTCTGAATTTTTACTGTAAACTGGGAGTTAGATTTCTATATCTAGAACTTGAACAGATTCTGAATACTATGTTGGGGCAAGAATATTTCACCAATGGTGTGGTTTACCTCCTCTTGTATAACAACAGGAGGATGTAATGTCTGGTTTTTGTGTCCATTTTTGCAGTGTCAGGATTGGTCTGTGGGTTCAGGTATTATTCGCTTAATGCACAGAGTGTGAGTCTCCTCATCAATTTTTTGCCTCGTAATGTTTAGCGCCCATTGGTGCTTATTTCCCAAATGCATTACTTAATCAAGGGTGGCACGTTGTAATATTTTAATTCTACCATTTCTTCTTCATTTATTCAGTTTTTCCCAAGAGGACTTGCCTTTTTTTTTTTTTTTTTAAATCTATTTGAATGCTTTAGAATATAGTTTACATAGGAAAGATAGAATAAAAGGAAAGAACCAAGCATCAATTTATCATTTTTTAGAATAATGAACTGATGTTCCCTAACACCCTTCAGGATGTATTTATTTTTCTTTTTGATACTCAAATTGCCTCATCTTTGGCCAGCAGGATTTTTTTCAAATTGGCTCCTGGAAATGGAACCTATGGGCATTCTACCTCTGAGCTTCCCCCACCCCCCTGCCATGCCTATTTTATTGTTTATTTTAAAACAGGGTCTCACTAAGTAGCTGAGGCTGGCTTTAAACCTGTGATCCTCTGGTCTCAGCCCCCCAATTACTGGGAATACTGATGTGTGCCACCACATCTGACTTCCTGGATCCTTTTAACATAACCACAGTAGTCTTTGAGAGCTCTTTGCCCTGTACTCTGGGGAAATGAGATGTTATAGCTCCATCTTGTTCTTTCCTGCCCCAGGAATTAGCCCTCTCACCAAGGAATTCTGGCTGATAAGACATTTCTTTTTGTGGCTCTGATTGAAGAATTTGTATTTCTTTTTTTATGATTTTTCCCTCTGGAACTTTGAAATGGCATTCAAGGACTTTTGGCCCTTTTATTAGAGTCTATCATTCTAACCTATAATCTATTAGGTATTTCTATTTTTCTATTTCTTTATTCATTTTTTAAATTAAAAAATGCTAAATAGTTACAAAAGAATACTTATAAATTCTGTGAAAAGTATGAAGATTCTTGATACCCTACCCCCAATGTATGTCCATGACCTGTGTGACCTCCCTAAACCCATATCCTCCTCTTTCCAACTCTACCTCCACCCCAGGTGACATTTTCCCAAATTTTTATGATAGTGAAGATTATTTCTGCTGTCATTTTTTTTTGTTTTGTTTTGTTTTACTACATATTTGGATTCCTAAACAAAAAATTGTTTAGTTTTGCATGTTCTTCAACTTAATATAAATAAAACCACACTGTTTCCTTCCTTCCTTCCTTCCTTCCTTCCTTCCTTCCTTCCTTCCTTCCTTCCTTCCTTCCTTCCTTCCTTCCTTCCTTTTCTTTCTTTCCTTTCTTTCTTTCCCTCCCTCCCTGCCTCCCTTTCTCCCCTCCTTCCCTCCTTCTATCTTTTGTTCTTTTTTTGGGGGGGCACTGGGGATCAAACTCAGGGGCATTCGACCTCTGAGCTACACCCCCAGCCCTATTTTATTTTTATTTGGAAACAGAGTCTCACTAGGTTGATGAGAGTCTCACTACTTTCTGAGTCTGTCTTCAAACCTGCGATCCTTCTGTCTCAACCTCCCAGGACTGGGATTACAGGCGTGCGCCACCACACTAGGCTGTGCTTCTTTTCCTCTGACATGATTTCACTTCTGTTCTCCATCCGTACTGTTGTTTTTCAGTGCTAAGCTCTTACAGACCTGTTCCATTCGTTGCCCTCTCTGCTTCCCATGTTCCTCAGATCCGACCACACTAAGGATTTCTCTTCCTCCGTTGCATCCTGCTCTTCTGTACATTTGTGTGCCTTGCCCAGGTGGTCACTCTGCCTGGAGTGTCCTTTCCTTCACCTTATTCACTTAGTGAATTTCACCTCTTTAAGTCTAGTGAAATTTACCTTCTTCACACCCCTCCCCAGACTCCCCCACAAGGTCGGGTGCCATTCATTCATCCCCCTCCTCATACATCCTTACTTTTTTGGGGAGATACTTGGGATTGCACCCAGAGGAGTTCTACCTCTAAGCTACATCCCCAGAGCCCTTTTTTTTTTTTTATTTTGAAACAGAGTCTTACTAAGTTGCTAAGGCTTGCCTTGAATCTATAATCTTCCTGTCTCAGTGCTGGGATTACAGGCATGCGCCACCACACCTGGCTATAGTCTCACTTTTTTCGAGATTCTTATGAAAGCTACATGTCCTCCTCACCTACAGACACAAAACTTTCCCAGCAACATTGATATATGCCCTGAAGCTCATCAAAGGACTTTTAGCAGTGGGTGCCACACATCCTGCTATATCAGTGGCACTTGTTACATTC
>PVLC010021672.1:0-27661 GCA_004027655.1 Graphiurus murinus
GGGGATTGAACTCAGGGGCATTCTACCTCCGAGCTACACCCCCAGCCCCTTTTTATTCTTTATTTTGAAACAGAGTCTCACTGAGTTGCGGAGTGCCTCACTAGGTAGCTGAGGCTGGCCGCGAACCTGGATCCTCCGGTCTCAGCCTCCCGAATGCTGGGATTACAAGCGTGCGCCACCACGCCCGGCTTTTTTTTTTTTTATTCTTTATTTTGAAACACGGTCTCACTAAGTTGCGGAGTGCCTCACTCGGTAGCTGAGGCTGGCCGCGAACCCAGATCCTCCGGTCTCAGCCTCCCGAATGCTGGGATTACAAGCATGTGCCACCACGCCCGGCTGGAAATCTATAATTAGAAAAAGACTTATGAGACATATTAACCAATAACAATGAAGAATTTTTTATGGATCCTGACTCAAAAAAAAAAATTTGGGAAGATATGAATGACTGGATAAGCAATAATATTAAGGAATTATTTTTAACCTTACAAGATATGGTAATGGTATAGTGATACTTTTCAAAAAATCCTTACCTTTTAAAGATATATATTAGCTGGGCATGGTGGCTCACGTTTGTAACCCCAGCATTCGGGAGGCTGAGACCGGAGGATCCAGGTTTGCGGCCAGCCTCAGCTACCTAGTGAGGCACTCCGCAACTTAGTGAGACTCAGTTTCAAAATAAAGAATAAAGAAAAAAAAAAATAGGGCTGGGGGTATAGCTCGGAGGTAGAATACCCCGGAGTTCAATCCCCAGTACCGCAAAAATAAATAAATAAAAAAAAATAAAGATATATATTGAAATATTTATGAAGGATATGAAGAAAAATATTATAGATATCCTAAAAGCTACAATTTCAAACAAGACATTGACTTGCCTTGACACTCAAAAATTTTTAAGTTTTGACTGGGCATGGTGGCACATGCTTGTAATACCAGTACTTGGGAGGCTGAGATAGGAAAATCACAGATTCAAGGACAGCCTCAGCAAGTAGTGAGATCCTGTTTCCAAATAAGAAATAAAATTGGGCTGGGGGTGTAGCTCAAAGGTAGAGCCTTCAATCCCTAGTACTACCAAAAAAAAAAAAAAAAAAAAGAAATTTAAGTTTTGATATTACTTCATTTGTACTAAGTTAATTACCTTTTTTTAACCATTTTAATTCTCTAATTACAAACTAAAAATTTTTCAGAATACAACATACCCGGACAGCTTGTTCCTTTTTAATGCCTTCTATAATATCAACAGGTTCTTTAACTATGGCATCAGGAGTCTCAGCAGCAACATCTTCAATGTTAACACCACCTTGTGAACTTCCTATTAATACAGGACCCTAGCAAAGAGGAAACAGCCAAAATATATAGATTTTATTTTGCATTCATCAGTAAAAGTTTAAAACCTGTCTGTGCACATTAACAAACTTAAGCAACTACTATTTCTTATTCTTTTTTTTTTTTTTTTTGCGGTACTGGGGATTGAACTCAGGGGCATTCTACCTCCGAGCTACACCCCCAGCCCTATTTTTTTTATTCTTTATTTTGAAACAGGGTCTCCCTAAGTTTCATGTGCCTCACTAAGTAGCTGAGGCTGGCCACGAACCCGGATCCTCCAGTCTCAGCCTCCCGAATGCTGGGATTACAAGCATGCGCCACCACGCCCGGCCCTATTCTTATTTTAAAATTTCCTTGAGAATTTATCCTCTTGTCTCCAGCACAATGCCCTCTTATAAATGCTCAACTGAAACAATGGAAAAGTGAAAAAAGAAGACAAAGATGATGGCTTGCCTGCAAAGGGAAAAGATTCAAAATACACACAAAAACTTATACTAAATAAGTAAATAAAATCATATATATGAAATATAACATGCATTTTTTCATAAGAACTGAGGAGATATTAAGGTACTGCTTAAAGTAGAAACATTAGAAAATCATGATAAGAGAATAATATTTGAATGAGAAAGTCTAAGGAAAACGGTTTCTGAGCTCTAGCCCTACTACAAGTCTATAAAAAAGAAAGCTAACCACCTTGAAAAAACAGCCCTGGCTATTATTACAAACAATGTAAGAAAGTAAGATGTAAATATAAATAAATAACCCCCCCCTCCCAGTACTGGGGATTGAACCCAGGGGCATTCTACTTCCAGGCCACACCCCAAGCCCTATTTTTTATTCTTTATTTTGAAATAGGATCTCACTAAGTTGCGGAGAGCCTCACTAAGTAGCTGAGGCTGGCCGCGAACCGGGATCCTCTTGTCTCAGCCTCCCAAGTACTGGGATTACAAGCATGCGCCACCAAGCCCAGCTTAAATAACTAAATTCTTAACTTGAAGTCCTCTAAAATCAATCAAGAAAAAAATCTTAAAGCAAATTATCTAATATATTTGCTGATCTGTGAATGAACTGGAAACAATTTTACCATGCAAAATGGGGAAATGGTAAAACTATATTACAAACCATTATTTAATGGCATAGGAAAACGCTGATCAAAACACTGATCACTGATCAACGTAGTATTATGTAAAGAAAAAATGATACAAAGCCCTAACGTGTATTTTCAACTGCATTCTTTTCTTAACATGAGGTGTGACACAACAAATAAAAAGATGAAAAATAAAGCATGAAAAGATTAGGCTTATTATTTTAGAAGTATATATTTTCTAAAAAGAAATTTATAATAAACATACTATTTTTATACTCAAAAAAGAAGATCATGACTTCAGTTTAAAAAACATCTAAAGATTAATTTCACTTTTTAAATTTTCTAGCACCTACTGCTTCAGTAACATGCTCATGTAAAGTATCATTTAAAGGAATAATTTTGTATTCATCACTGTTCAAAGAACAAAATAGTTCTTCAAATAAAGCAACAACCAGAGGCAGGGAGATTACTTTTTAAGAGTTAACTAATATTTAGAGGAAAAAAAAATGATTTTGTGCCATGTGATTAGATTTCAACATATATGTATAATAAAGAATTTGGCTAGCCTTTGCCCCCAGTGTCTGGGAAATAACTTCAGAACCCTCCAACTACTCTCTAGTTTATGCTAACAAGCTAACTCATGATGGGCCTCTAGATAGTTTATACTAAGGAGATGACTCAGTTGGCTCAATGGCCATACCAGAAAGATCAACCATTTGATTAAAGGGTTGAGGCTTTTAGCCAGTGGTATCAACCCACCCTATAAGGAGGGTAAGGACCTAAAGACTGAGTCAACTACAAAGACAACATCATGCCTGCATCATAATGCCCCAGTAAAAACTCTGGATAGTAGGATCAGCAAGATGGCAAAATTGGAAATACAAGATCTCACCCACACACACACAAACACACACAAAAACACCAACTTTTAACAATATGCAGTTTGTAAAGCCTTTATGGCAATGCCAGAGACCAATGAGAAAGTTGCTATACCCCAGGAAAGCTCAATGCCAAAAATATCTGTATTGAAACTGATAAGAAAAACCATTTCATTTCAACCATATCTGCCCCTCCCCGCATCCCCCTCCCCCACAAAAAACCTGACAGTTTGGGAATACAAAGGAAAACACAAGCCTTCTCCCTTGGAAGGGAGGAGAGAAGAGCAGGAAGTATTTCTAACACTCCAGCTCTTCAGGAGCTGTCCAAGGGACTGGTTTGTCTCACCTGACTCCACATGCAGATGGAGAACCAGCACACTTTGGATGTCTGGGGACCACTGAGAACAAAAGAGAATGCAGAGGTTTGTGGCAGCACCAGAAAACTTGCAGTACCCTAACAAGAAGCTGACACAGCTCACTATGAGAAAAAGCACCAACTCATGACTTTTATTTATACCACAAGAACTATAAAAAGAACTAAACCCAAAGTTAGCAAAAGGAGAAAATCATAAAGATTAGAGGAGAAATAAAGAAAACAAAGATAGGGGGAAAAATCAACAAAACTAAAAGTTGGTTTGCTGAAAGATCAACAAAATCAACATACCCTTAACTAGACTAACTGGAGGGAAAAAAAACTCAAAAATCAGAAATGAAAGAGACATTATAACTAATAAGACAGAAATAAAAGAAATCATGAGAGACTGGTGGTGAAGAATTATGCACCAACAAATGGGATAACCTAAAAGAAATTGATAATTTCCTAGAAACACAGCCTACAGCTATGATTTGGATGAGTATCCCCCAAAGGTCCATCTGTTGAAGGCTTGATCCCCAGGGCAGTGCTATAGAAAGGTGGCAGAACCCTGAGCCTTGTGGCAGGTCCTTAGAATGTTGAGGGGCATGTCCCCCATGGGGATACAGGGTACAGGGCCCTAGTTTCTTCTTCTGTCTTGCTTTGCTTTCTAGGTAATAATGTAAGCCATTTGCTCCAACACTACTCCTTACCATTGCCATTGGGTACCCTCATCAGAGGCCCAAAATAATGTGGTTGCCAGATCTTAGACTGGAACCTCCAGAACTGTGAGCTAAATAATCCTTTTCTCTTTCTAAGTTAATTATCTCCAGTATTTCATTATAGTTAACATACCTATCAAGACTGAATCATGAAGACATAAAAAAATCTATAAATAGCCATGACACTGAATTAGTAATCAGAAACCTACTAACAAAGAAAAGTCCAGGACAAGATTATTTCACTGGAGAATTCTAGCAAACATTTAAAGAATTAAAACCAACTCTTCTCAAACTGAGAAAAAATGAATAGGATGAAAAATTTCCAAATACATTCTCTGAAGCCAGTATTAACCAAAATCAAAGGAACTAAAAATCAAGAAACCTAAGTCAATATCCCTGATGAATACTTATGCAAAAATCCTCAACAAAATACCAACAAACCAAATTCAGCAACATATGAATAGGATTATACATAACCATGTGGAATTTGTTCCTGAAATGCAAGGATGGTTCGATATGTGAAAATCAATAATTGTAATATATTAACAGGATGAAAAACAAGAATAACCATTTCAATTGATGCAGAAAAAGTAATTGACAAAATTCAACACTTTCAGGATAAAAACACTCAACCAAGACTGAAGGAAATTACCTCAACATAATGGAGGCCATATATAAAAAACCCACAGACAACACAGTCCTAGAAGTCTCTGCCAGAACAGTCAGATAAGAAACAGAAACAAAGTACCCAAGGATAAAAGAGTAAAATTATCTCTGTTCCCTGATTAAATGATCTTGTACATTAAAAAAAAAAAAAAAAAAAAATTCCACCCTCCTCCCAAAAAAAAAAAAAAAAATGTTAGAATAAACAAGTTCAGTAAAATTGCAGGAAACAAATCACCAAAAATTAGTTGCATTTCAATACACTAACAATATAATAATGAATTAGAAAAGGAAATTAAGGAAAAGAGCCCATTTACAATGGCATCAAAAAGAATAAAACACTTAAGAATAAACTTAACCAAGGAGGCTTATGAACTAAAAATTCCACAACACTGTTGAAAGAAATTAGATAATACATAAACTAATGAGAAGATATCCTATGTTCATGGATTAGAAAATGAAATGCTGTTAAAATGTACATACTACCATAAGCAATCTACAGATTCAATGCAAACCCTATCAAAACCCCAATGATATCTTTTGCAGAAATAGCAAAAAACACCCTAAAATTCGTATGTAATCTTAAAGGACACAAAGCAATCTTTGGAAATAAAAAGAGGCCTCACATCTCCTGATTTCAAAACTCTAGTAATTGAAACAGTATGATTCTGGCATAAAGACAGACATACAGACTGATGAAATAGGAGACCCCAGAAATAATCTCTCATATATATGGTTAAATGTTCTCGGCAATGGTGCCAAGTCTACACAATGGGGAAAACATAGTCTCTTTAACAAATGGTGCTGAAAAAATTGGATATTCACATGCAAAAGAATGAAGCTGGACCCTTATTTTACACCATATATGAAAACTGACTTATAATTAAAGACCTAAACGTATAAGACTCAAAACTAGAAAATTCCCAGAAGAAAATATAGGAGGAAAGCATCATGGCATTGAATTTGGCAATGATTTCTTACATGTGACACTAAAAACAGGCAACAAAAGCAGTAATATATAAATGGAACTATATCAAACCTTAGAAAGTTCTGCACAGCAAAAGAAATAATCAACAAAGTGAAAAAGTAATCTACAGAACAGAAATTTGCAAACCATACAGGCCAATAAAAAAATGAGCAAAGGACCTGAATAGGCATTTATTCAAAAGAAGATATACAAGTGACCAGTAAACACATAAAAAGACACACCATATTACTAATCCTTAGGAAAATGAAAATCAAAAGCACATGAGAAGCCGGGCATAGTGGTGCATGCTAGTAATCCCAGTATTTTGGAGGCTGAGACAGGAGGATTGCACATTTGAGGACAACCTGAGCAAGTAGTAAGACTCTCATTAACCTAGGGATACCTTGTTTCAAAATAAAAATAAAATAAGGCTGGGGGTGTAGCTCAGAGGTAGAATGCCCCTGGGTTCAATCCTCAGTACCACACACACACAAAGGTATTACCTCATACCCTTTAGAACAATCATTGTCAAAAAAGGAGAGAGAGAAAGAGAGAGAGAGAGAGAGAAAATAAGTGTTGGCAAGGATATGGAGAAATTGGAATCCCTGTGCACTGCTGGTATAGCTTAAAGCTGCCATGGAATACAATGGAGGTTCCTCAAAAAATTAAAGACAGAATTGTCATACGATCCAGCAATCCCACTACTAGGTATATATTCAAAAGACCTGAAAACAAGACCTCTAGAACATATTGTATGCCCATGTTCATTGCAGCATTAATCTCCACAGCCAAGAAGTGGAAACAACCTGAATATCCATCAGAAGATGAATGGATTACAAAAATATACAACATACACCCAATGAAATATTACTTAGTCTTTAAAATGCTGTTATATGCTACATCATGAATGAACCTTGAGGACATTTTGCTAAGTGAAACAAACCAGTCACAAAAAGATAAATACTACTTGATTCCACTTATAAGGTATTCTTTTTTTTTTTTTTTTTTTTTTTGCGGTACTAGGGATTGAACTCAGGGGTGGTCTACCTCCGAGCTATACCCCCAGCCCTATTTTTTATTCTTTATTTTGAAACCGGGTCTCCCTAAGTTGCAGAGTACCTCACTAGGTAGCTGAGGCTGGCCTCGAACCCGGATCCTCCGGTCTCAGCCTCCCAAATGCTGGGATTACAAGCGTGCGCCACCACGCCCGGCTCCACTTATAAGGTATTCTAAAAGTCAATCTCTTAGAAAGTAAGATGCTGGCTACCAGGGCTGGGGGAATGTGAGAAAGGAAAGTTGGTTGATGGCTACAGCATTTCTGTTTCACAAGATGAAAAGTTCTAGAGATCTGCTGCACAAAATAAGCACACAGATTACATTATTGTTCTGTACACTAGAAATGGATAAGATGGTAATTTTTTTTGTTTTGGACCAAAATTTTTTAAAAAAAGAGTTTTTACGTAAAAGTAAGAAAACCCTCTGGACACCAGAAGCTCTTAGTAAGCTTCTGACTGGCAATATTCTATATATTGTCACACATAAGATGTCAGGACACACTACTGAGAACAAAGCTTTATGTTTGGGATCCTCCTAGACATGCCCTATTTGTCTGTCCATTTGGCCAGTTCTGATTTGTATATACCCTTTGGCTATAATAAAACTGTTATCATAAGTATAGATTTTCCTTAATTCATTAAGTCTTTCTAGAGAATTATCAAACCAGAGGGAATAGTGGGAACCCCTCAATTGGTAGCCAACTGGTCAGAAGTGAGGATATTCTGGGGACCCTAAACTTGAGGCTGATGTCTAAAGTGAAAGTTGTCATGTGCAAGATATGCCTTACCCTGTGAAGTTTAGTCTAACTTGGGTTACTTGGTGTCAGAACTTATTTCTCCCAACAAGGTTTTTTTTTAATAAAAGAATCCACTGAACCTTCTGAGATTAATGGAGAAAACATTAGCAAGTCTAAGTACAGAGAAAGGCTTGAAATTATAGTCTAATTTTAAGTTACTCTATAAATTTCAAATGAAAGGGTATTCTTCATTTCCTCTCTAGCAAGGCAGTCCATAATTATAAGCTTTTACAGAGATCTAAAGAACAAGAAAAAGACTCACATTTAAGAAGAGCCTATTCAATTACTGTGATGCTATTGAAGTAGAATATAGATAAATGTACAGGTAATCACAAAATATATTCAATGTTAAGAGGTGGAGACCAACAAAACCTTCAAAGTAGTTGAACATTTTATTTTAGTTTTACTTTCCTTTTCTTTTTTTATATTAACTGATAAGAGAAATGAAGAGTGAGCGAAGGCAACACTAGTGGAGAGAAAAGGATAATACTGAAGTCTCACTAAAATAATAAGTATCCAACAGGGCTATAAAGTTAGCTTAAAGGCTTAAAAATACATATAAAATTATAAAATATAAAAGAAAGTAAACAGCCTTTATTTGTACTACTTCCATGAAGACTTGTATGGGTAAAGATCAATTAAAACAATAACTATAGTTTTGCATTTGAAAATCAATACAGAATGAGTATTAGTTTGACCTTTAAATCTTAGTGACAGAGCCGGGCGTGGTGGCGCACGCTTGTAATCCCAGCATTCGGGAGGCTGAGACCGGAGGATCCGGGTTCGCGGCCAGCCTCAGCTACCTAGTGAGGCACTCCGCAACTTAGTGAGACCCGGTTTCGAAATAAAGAATAAAAAATAGGGCTCGGGGTGTAGCTCGGAGGTAGAATGCCCCTGAGTTCAATCCCTAGTACCGCCAAAAAAAAAAAAAATCTTAGTGACAAATTTGCAAAGCAATTTAATTTCAGCAAATAGCTGTAATTTCAAATAAATAATACTATATTTTACTTTCTTAACCTAAAGTTTTCTTCTTATAGATTTTGCAAAAATTTTGGTCTTGAAATATTTGAATTTAAAAGTACATGATAAAGCAGCCACTTAATAGATTTATTTAAAAAAAATAGAATTACAGAAAATTTTGGAATTGTTGCACCACATTATGCATCTATTTCAGGAATAATATGCTGCAACAATTATGTAGCATATAACAATTTAGCTAAAAACTGACAGTAAATGTGTCACTCATTTTCAAATAATTTTAATGTTTTACTAGAAAAATAAATTAAATAGCAAATTTAATTTGTTAAATTAGATTTGTCTCTACCCCAAAGCAGGTACCAACAGGCACTAGACAAATGTTAAGAAATCTGTTTTAACAAGTATCAAAGAGAGTACATACTTAAATTGCTTTTTTTGGCACACCAAACCTATAGTAGATATCTACCCAGATACTAAAGACCAAGCAGTTGATTTATATATATATAGGATTTTTTTTTCCTGGTACTGGGGATTAAAAGCACCTCTGAGCTACACCCTTGCCTTTTTTTAAATTTTCATTTTAAAACAGGGTCTTGCTAAGTTGCTAAAGCTGGCCTTGAACCTTCTGTCCTCTAATCTTAGCCTACCAAACACTGGATTATAGGCATGCACCACCATGCCCAGCTATAGGATTTTAACTCAATAAAAACAAAGTTCTTTTCTTTTTAGTTAAAATAGTTGACTTATTTTTGTTGTTTAACGGAGACCTATCCACAGATTCTCAAAAAATTTGGCTATACCCTAAGAAGTAACATACGACTTCTACATTGGTCTAGTGTGATAACATCAAAGAACATTATATATCATGTCCTTAGCCGATTAGTTTTACTAGTATTACCCGATTTTTAATCTGGTATTACAAACATATATTACTTTTGCAACTGAAATGAAAACATTTTTCTTCAACGAGACTCAAATAGTTCTCTGATCTTTCTCCCAAGTGCTCTAACCGATCCTTAATAACATTCTGTTTGCTACATTTACTACAATCAAGATGAGTTTCTCTGGATAGGACTCCTATCTTGATTTGTCCAGGCATCTGTACCTTGCTTCTAGCTATAACAAAAAGCAAAAGCATAAATAAGAAAATGATAGGTACTCATATATATAACATTAGCAAAAAGGAAAATATGTAAAATCATAATTTCTAAAAATTTATAAGATTACTGCCTTTTAATGTCTAAAATAATTTGCAAAACAAGATTCTACCACATAGAGAAACCCATAGATGTAAAAGTATCACTTAAGAGTTAAAGTGCCAGGTCCACATGGTGGTACTGCCTGTAATCCCAGTACTTAGGAGGCTGAGACAGAAGGATCCCAGGTTCAGGACCGGCCTCAACAACTTAGTGAGTCTCTGCAATCCAGCAAGACCATTTCAAAACAAAAAATAAAAAGAACTATAGCTCAGAGATAGAGTGTCTCTGGGTTTAATGCCTAGTACCACAAAAAAAAGAAAAAATTAAGCAATGCTTTTTATCTTATATTCTGAGTGAGTTTTTACTACCACCTAGTGTTATGTCTTAAGAAATACTTCCATATATGTCCATATCACTCTGAACTACATTATGACATGAGACTAGGATACACCAATACAAGTATATTAAAAATCAATAAATATTAGAAATAATTGTAATAATAGTTATATTAAGATATAATTGCTGAGGGAAAAACAATAAAGAAAAAATACTATTTTAAAAAAAACTATCGTAAAGACAGGCATGGTGGCACACGCTTGTAATCCCAGTACTTGAGAGGCTGAGACAGGAGGATCAAGAGTTCACAGCTAGCCTCAGCAACTTAGTGAGGCCCTCTGCAACTTAGTGAGACCCTGTTTCAAAATAAAGAATAAAAAATAGGGCTGGGGGTGTAGCTCGGAGATAGAATGCCCCTGAGTTCAATCCCTAGTGCCAAAGGGGGGGGGGGGGGGAACTCTTCTAATATAAAACCTGAAACTGAAACTACTAGAGAAAAACTTCAAAATATTGGTAAAGGCAATGGTTTTCTGGACAGGACTCCAAAAGCATAGGAAACAAAAGCAAAAACTGAAAAATGAGATTACATCAAAAAGCTTCTACATAGCAAAAGAAACAATCAACAGAGTGAAAAGACAATCTACAGAAAGAGGAAAATATTTGCCAGCTATTCATTTAACAGAGGGTATTTTAATATCCTGACTATATAAAGAACGCAATACCTTAACAATGAAACAAGTAATCCAATTTTAAAATGGGCAAATGATCTGAATATACACTTCTCAACAGAAGTGTTACAAATGGCCAATAAATCTATGAAAAAATTATCAGTACCATTAGCCACCAGAGAAATGCAAATCAAAACTACAATGATGTATCTCAGCCAAGTTAGACTGGCTATTATCAAAAAAACAAAAAACAAAAAACAACAAATGCTGGCAAGGACATAGGGACTGCTGGTAAGAAAGTTAAGTTAGTACAATCACTATTGAAAACAGTATGGAGGTTCCTTTATTTTATTTTATTTTTTCATTCTTTATTTTGAAACAGGGTCTCACTAAGTTGCAGAGGGCCTCACTAAGTAGCTCAGGCGGGCCACGAACTCCGATCCTCCTGTGTCAGCCTCCCAAGTACTGGGATTACAAGCATGTGCCACCACGCCCGGCAAGGTTCCTTTAAAAACTAAAAATAGAATTACCATATGATCCAGATATCCCATTCTTGGGTATACAGCCAAAGAAAATGAAGTCAGGACAGCCTACAAATAGATATCTGCATTCTCATATTTACTGTGGCACTATTCACATAAATAAGGAATCAGACTAGATGCCTGTGTAATAAATGAGTGGATAAAGAAAATATGATAAATACATACAATGGAGTAATGTTCAGACACAAAGAATGAAATTCTGTCAGTAGCAAAATGGCTAAAAGTGGAGGACATCATGTTAAAGAGACATAAGCTAGAGACAGAAAGATAAGTTACTGCATATTCTCTTTCATACTGGAAACTTAAAAAAAAAAAAAGTCCACCTGAAAGTAGAAAAAGAATTACTAGAGACCGGGAAGGGTGCTTGGGGAGTAGAAGGAGTTTAGAAGAAAGGTAGATTAACATAATCCATGTACAGAAATATCACAATGAATCCCATTAATTTGTATAATTAATATGTATAAATAATAATAAAATAAATCTACTTACTAAAAATAATAAAGATCACTATTTATTGTAAAGGAACAGTGCCCATGATATTTAATAAAAACTTTGATAAAAAATTACAAAATATTAAGAAATGTTCTATATAAGAAAACTATTTTCATGACCCTTAGAATCTATTACTCTAAGTTATAAACACTAATAATGTTCTACATCAAATCGTGATGAAGGCTTTCAAATATGTAAAAACAAGTCAGTTAACACACAACTTGTAAAACTAATGCCCCTCAAAATCCAGATAATTATAGTGTAAAATGATTATTAATACTCTCTCCAAACACCAAGTCTATGAAAGAATTTTCACTGAACCTAATGCCTAAGTTCAATATTAGAATACTGGATCTAATAATAAGAGAAGAGGAAGGCTACTATCATGTTTTTTTTAAAACATACTGTTTGCTGCTTAATGTCACCTTCAACTCACCAAATCATGTAGTGAAACAAAAATCTATAAAAAAATACCAAGAGGTACAAATTGATAACGATATATGTGCTCACAATTCTCATTTGACCCCTTCCCCAAATTTGTACCTAACAAAGATGTATGCTTACAATGCATGAATAAAAATAAAAATTAAAAAAAAAAATACCAAGAGGTAGAAAAAAGGATGAAGCAACAAGTAGACATTTAGGATTCAGAGACTGTCTTTGGTAAGAATATTCTACTTTGCTAGAAATTATTTCTCAGTCTGTGAAATCTAGAGATGATCAGAAGTAACTTAACCTGGTCTTAGTGAATTAACAATTTGGAAATCCCATGAAATTTATTATAACAGGGTTTTTCCTACAACTTTTTTATCACAATATAGTAGATCAACTTTTATGACATTTACTATGCTGTTTTTAAAAAGTGACAGAAATATTGTGCTCATGACATATCCAAATAGATTACGGGTCACACTTTTTAAATCTTTCCCATATAAATAACATTCAACTTTTGAAAATGAGTGTCATAAATTCATCCCAATTGTGTCATGTCTACTCACTTGAAATGACCTTTCCATTGTTATTGCAAAGTAGTATTCTCTCCTGGGATATTTTCGCTCACAGACCAAAACTTGATTGCATATTCTGCCCTTTTCTCCCGTTTGCTTGGTAAACAACTTTTTCCCAATCATCTGTGAAGAAACAGCTTTTGCTTCTTCTGGACTAAAATAAGAAAAAGAATTCAAATTCTCCTGTCTTCTAATTGAGAAAAATCCACAGTATAGCTAAAACCTTATCTCACTTAATATTTAAATCTCAGTATTTTCATCAATTCAGTGTTAATCTTTAATGATATTTTCTTTAAAAAATATGACTTACGAGAAAACTATCTTCACTCCACCTTTGAGGCCACTTTCAAATGTTCCTTTTCCTCTACCACCAGCTAAAACCTGTGCTTTTATCACAACATCTTTTGAACCTAGAAGAAAAACACTTCTATTAAATATGAAGCAGGGAGACAAATGCAAGACATGATGTTTTATCTAACATACAGCAGATGTTACTGAAGTCTCATTTATTCACAATTTCAAAAAATGAGGCATTCCGTGTACACAGATTTTCTAGATTTAAAAGCTAAAACATTTACCATCTAAAAGACTCATTCATGACTTAAGCTGAGCATGGTGGCACACACCTTAATCCCAGTACTTGGGAGGCTGAGACAGGAAGATCACAGTCTCGAGGATAAGTAAGTAGTAAGACTCTCATCAACTTAGGGAGACTCTGCCTCAAAATAAAAATGGGCTGGTGGTGTAGCTCAGAGGTAGAATGCGCCTGGGTTCAATCCCTAGCACCACAAAAAATAAAATAAAATATCCAAGATTTTTAAAAGTTAGCCACTCAAATCACTTTTTAAAGTTCTGTGTACTGAAGATAATTTAACCACAATTAGACACTTTAAACATCTAGTACTTAATACCTTCTAATACTTTAGAAGGTATTAAAAGTGCAAAATTGAGACTCAAATGGTTTAACTTCCCTGCCTCCCTATTCACAGGTAAACTTGATATATAGTGTGAAAATCTGAGTTATAAATACTACCTGGCTTAGTGACTCACTTTGTTATGTTTGTGAATGTACACCATGTGGGATGGGAAATGAGGAAGGGTTAAATGAGTGCTGTGTGCATGTATGTCTCTACCAGTTGTATCTCATTAAGATGTATGATTACAATGCACCAATAAAAAATACAAGATTTTAAAAATAAATAAATACTACTTGGAACAGGAATATGCCATGATTTGGAAGATATTATCAGTATCAGTATATTAATTAAAATAGCTCACCAACAGAAAGTCCTACTAATATACATTATTGACCAGTAATTGTATGGAGAGTACTTATCAGAAATTAGTAAGGTGCCTATGAAAAACATTAGAAAATGCTATGTTTATAAGTCTGATGTATATTTTATAAATAGTCTGAATTTTTCTTCAACAGGTAAACTGATCACTCTCCCTTTTCCTCCCCTTTCTAATTTGCTACATAAAACCAGCAAACTAGCTGTTTAGCCTAGACACTATTCATTACTGCTAATCAATGATATTCTCTCTTAGAAAAGCATGTTTCTCAGACATGCAGGATTTCAGAGCCTCCTCATTTTGCCTCTCATTGCATCTTGTCCACACTGTCAATGCAGTATCAATTATTATGTTATGGCAAAAATAATTAACCTTTGAGGTCAGGGTTAAAGGCCTGGTCTTACGCATTATACCCAAGCACAGAGCAGTCTACTATAACAACTAGTCCGTAAACATGTATTTGAACAACATAAGGATGAGTACTCTACTATGAGGAAAAGTCATTCCCTAATGCACATACCAGGCACAATGAGCCTGATTAATCAATGAAGTAACAATGCAGCTTGTGATAAAATAAGAAAGGATGTTACACTGACACCTAAAGAATTATTACAAAAGAATATCTAAAAAATTAATGATGTAAATTAGCCTACTTAGAAAATGTTTATTACCTAAATCAGAAGATGACCCTATTAATCTGTCAAGGTAGTGTTAATAATATATATATCATACCCCACATTCATTAGGAAGTTGTACTAGTTCTACATTCAAAATTTATCTATAATCTTGACCACTTCTCATCACTCTCTCACCTAGATGACCCTCATCCCCTACAGAATATTCTCAGAGCAGTAAGCAAATCATGCTCTACTACTTAAAACTTTGCACTGAATGTCCATTTCACTCAGAGTTAAAGCCACAGTGCTTACAATGGCCTTCAAGGCCCTACAAAACACATCCAACACCTTTCAGTTCCTATGCCTTCCCCACTGTTTACTCCACTCCATCTACACTATTCTCCTCACTATTGCTGGACAGCTTCCTGCCTTCAAGACTTGGCTCTAATGTGCCCTCTGCCTGGAATACTTTTCATCCAGGTGTCCATTTGAGAAAAGCCCTCAACTCCTTCAAGTTTTTCTTTAAATTCCACATTGTCCCTGAAGCTTAACCTAATCACCTTACTTAATATTACAAGCTGCCCACCTGTGGCCAATTTCCTTTCCATGATCTACTTTTTCCCCATAGAATTCATCACCTTCAGTAAGGGGTGGTGGCACAAGCCTGTAATCCCAGTACTTGGGAGGCTGAAACAGGAGGATAACAGGTTTGAAACCAGCCTCAGAAATTTGGTGAGGCCCTCTGCAACTTAGTGAGACCTGTTTCAAAATAAAAAAATAAAACAGAATTGGGGGATGTGGCTTGGAGATAGAAGGTCTCAGGTTCAAGCCCTAGTACAGAGGAGGAGGAGGAGGAAGAATTATTATTCATCATCTTCTAACAAAATACATCATTTTCTCGTACATCATTTGTTGTTTTGCTCCCCGCTAGAACATAGGCTTCAGGATGGAATAATCTTGTACTTATTGATGTTTAAAAGCTTCTGGAAGGGTTCCCAGTCCATAATATTTTGCTGAATGCTGAAAAAAGGAACATTTTAAATGGACAGAATGCCTGTAAATCCAGGTTTTTTCCAATGTTCTTGAAAAAACTTCAGAACTGAAAATACCAGGCCCAAAGTCCTGCAACTAGAGCTGATTAGAAGTGTCTTGTTCAGATAAGACCAATATTTCTCAATATGCCACAGTCTCTACCATTCACAAATATATCAACAACTAATACCAGGTAAATATTAAAAGTTTTATTAAAACAAACAATATTGAGAAAACAACAGAGAGCCTCCTGGCAGGGACTATTGCAAATTAGAGAGCTTGTGCCCAAACTGAAAGGAGCAGTCACTATTATTCCACCTGTTCCTGGTCACCTGCTTAGTCTTGGTTCCATAATACTTTAGTAATACTCATTTATATCCAAAGAAGATAACTGTAATACAGTGTAAATGTAACCTAAAAATTGGTCAATAATTAAACTGGTGCTTTATTGAGGTAAATTCAACCATTAGTAGCTGCATGCTTATAAACCCAGCGCTTGGAAGTCTGAGACAAGAGGATTTCAGGTTGGGGGCCAGCATGTGGCAACTTAAGTTAAAAAAAAAAAAAAATTAAAAGGGCTAGGTACAGTGTAGCTCAGAGTTAGAGTACCCCTGAGTTTAACCCCTAATACCACAAGAAAATAAATTTAGTAAATTAAACTATCCCTATCATTAAAACGAGAACTTAACATATTGACCAACTAAGTATTTTACAAGACAAAAGGCTCTTCCCCCCAAGAGTTAATTTTCTTTCTTTAGGAATATAAAGCCCTTAAGGACAAAAGATGATTCTTCAAAAGTTCCTTCTATAAAAGCCTTTCATAGCCAGACATGGTGGCGCATGCTTGTAATCCCAGCATTTGGGAGGCTGAGACTGGAGGATCCGGTTCACGGCCAGCCTCAGCTACCTAGTGAGGCCCTTCACAACCTAGTGAGACCCTGTTTCAAAATAAAGAATAAAAAATAGGTCTGGGGGTATAGCTTGGAGGTAGAATGCACCTGAGTTCAATCCCCAGTGCCAAAAAAAGCCTTTCATAACAAAAGCCAAAAAATAAAAATAAGAATTAATGGCATATAGTATCATCAACAATCAAGAAGGGGAGAAGAATTAAAAGTTAAGTCTGAGGACAACCACTTAAAACAAATATTGTATTCAACTCCTTTAAGGCATTCAACAGATTCATCTACATTCCTAACACTGTGCTAGAGTTGTAGATAGAACAATGTACAAAAGAGCACTATCCTGCCCTCCTACAGCTTATAGCCTTGTGCTCTATTAAAGATGTGACACAGCTGGGTGTGGCGGCACACACCTGTAATCCCAATACTTGGGAGTCTAAGACAGGAGGATCACACGTTCTAAGACAGCCTCAACAAGGTAGTGAGGTTCTCAGCAACCTTTCGAGACCATTTCAAAAAACACAAAAAATAAAAAGGTCTGGGGGTATAGTTCAGAGGTAGAATGCCCCTTGCACTATGCTCTACTAAGCATTGTCTTTAAAATATATTCATTGTCCTTAGCTTTAGTCTTTTGAAAACACTTTATCCATCTAATAAAATATTGAAAAGAAAAAAGAAGTTCAACAGTAAGCCATTAGAAATCTCCCTCCAGGCTGACATTCATTAATTTGTATATTTATCCAGAGAATCTACCTTAATTATATTAGAATCCAAGCTATTTTTCTACAATCAATAGGGAAATTATAAAAACTCTGCTAAAGCAGGGTGTGGTGGCATTCACTTATAATACTAGTACTTGGGAGGTTCAAGGACAGCCTCAGCAAGTAGTGAGACTTTCATTAACCTAGTGAGACCCTGTTTCCAAATAAGAAATAAAACTAGCTCGAAGGTAGAATGCCTCTGGGTTCTGGGTTCAATCCCAAGTACCACAAAAAGAAAAAAAAAAAAAAAAAAAAACTCTGCTAAATGCCTTATTGAACTTTATTTCTTTGAACTAGCAATTAATTTTAAGAAAATGAGAGTAAGCTGCTCTTATAGCTGACCCCAAATTGTAACTACCTCATTTTTCTTGCATAACAACCATGTAATAATTCATTTCAGAAATTTCTCCATGATCTTCAAGCTCACCAATCTACATTTTATGGAGTCAGATAGTCTTAAAAATTGGCATTAGGTTTCTTTCTGTGTGTGTGTGTGTGTATTTGGTTCTGGGATTAACTCACAGGCATTCTACCTCCAAGCTACAGCCCAGCCCTATATTATTTTTCATTTTGAAACAGGATCTCACTAACTTGCTGAAGGCCTCACAAAATAGCTGAGGCTGACATGTGTCATCACACCCCGCTTAGGTTTCTTTTTAACCATTCTAGAAACAAATAAATACACACCAAGATGAAAACTTAGAATTCTAAACATTTCTTAAATGTTATATATCTTTCTGGAAAAACTAATAAAACCAAAGTCTTCACCAAAGCCTACTTAAAATCATATTAATTAAATGTACATACAAGAGAGATTAACTTTGCTAAACTGTGTACATAAATTGGTGAGCTTTGAAATGCTACAATAAAGAAAATGCAGTATATAGCTAATACATTGTTTAATTATGTTCTCATGTTAAATCTTTAGAATTTATTAAGCTAATTTCCTAAAGTCAAACTTGTTTTGTTTTTTTTAATTAAGAGATTAATACAAGTTCAAATTGACAAAACTTATTAAGGTTTCTATCATCAAAAGAATCTACAAATAAACATAAGCAACTATTTAATTCATGTAATAAATATTAATATTTATTATTTATCTAAGTGCCAAGCACTCTTCTAAGATTTTGGGATGTATCACTGAACAAATAAAACAAAAATATTCTCAGGGAGCTTATATTCTAGAACTCAACTTTTTTATTCCCTCTTTGATTCTCTGTTTTTCAATCAAAAAACAAGGAAGAAAGTACTAGACCTCTCTTGCCAACCCCATAAACAGCTAAGATTTTCCTTTATCATTTCCCTGAAAAATCATCACAGCCAACAATCCTTTAAGTTGTAAAGTAGTAAATAGAATCTCCTTTCCCATAATTATATTCCAGCTAAAAATAAGATTTCAGCTCTCTAATGCCAACATAAGTGACTCCTAAGTCACTAGCTATAGGAGCTCAGAATCATCTCAACATAAACTTTAGAATTCAAGAATCATAAAGTTCTATCTTTTCAAGTAAATAAAATTTATTTAAAAAATAAATAAAAGCTAGCCAGGCATGTTGGCACACGCCTGTCATCCCAATACTTGGAAGGTTGAGACAGGAGGCTGGCAGGTTCTTGGCCAGCCTCAACAATTTAGCAATGCTCTCACAATTTAGTGAGACCCTCTATCAAAAATAAAATAGGACTGGGGGTGTAGCTAAGAGGTAGAATGCCCCTGGGTTTAATCCCAAGTACACCAAAAAAGAAAGAAAAGAAAAGCTAACTGAAGCCAGGCATGATGGTACACGTCTATAGCCCCAGTACTTGGGAGGCTAGGACAGGAAGATAACAAGTTTGAGGCCAGCCTCAGCAACTCAGCAAAAACTTCAGCAACTTACTGAGACTCTGTTTCAAAATTAAAAAAATAAAAAGGACTGGGATATAGCTCTGAAGTAGGATGTCTTGGGTTCAATCCCTAGTACAATACATAAATAAAATGAATGAATGAATAAGTAAAAGCTAACTAAATCAAAGTTCTTATGTCAAGGAAGCATAAGTTTCTTAATTTAATACCTAATTTTTTGGCAATTGCATAAGCTTCATCTGATGACTTGGCCACAAAGCCTTTAGGAACGGAGACACCGGCTTCTTGCAACAATTCCATACTCATGTATTCATGTAGTGAGAGATTCCTTTGCTGTTGGTGCTGTACTTGGAGTCCATGATTATTAAACAATCCAGAATTTCCCAGAACCTAGAAAAATTAGGAACAAACTTATATGTAAAGATGACTTGACAGTTATTCTTATTTTAAAAATCTCCTTGAAATACTTTGCTTATATAGAGTACTTGGTTCTTCATAACTGTATCAAAATTGTTATATTAAATCATCAAAATACAATATTCAGAGTACCTGAATTATAGCAAAAACTAAAAGCTAATCTATCAGCTAATTATCAAATATTATACTTGTAGTTTTAACTATTTCCTCATCATCTCTAGACCTTATCTTTTATTTGGACTTTACTACTATCTCTAATGACTTGTAGGTCATTTCTACCTGAATGTCAAATTCGAACCAAAAATCCTTCCCAACTTTCCCTCTCTAACATTCTTTATGCCTAACCCATCATCTGGCATTAGATACATGATGACTGAATGACTTGATACTATTCCCTTTCATAAACTCAAGACTTAAAACCCTAGTTGCATCTATAGCGGACATGGGGTGTGTTGCCCAGATTCCTCCTTCAGGACCAAGGTATTGTAGCCCCAGCTGCTGGGAGTGCTAACAGCTCTCAGGTAAGTCCTCTCATTAGAGCCTCCTTGGCCAATGTCACACCTTCTTCCTGTTGGCAGCCTGTACCCATTGACATCAATAAGAGGAGACCTGGCACTTCACTACAGCTTGGAACAATTCAGAAGGGCCATCCTAGTTCCAGATGTCTCATTAGAATGTCAGGTATCTATCTCAATTGCACCACAGTTCTACTTCTCCCTCTATTCAATTCTCTCTACTCTCCCACAGGTATTGATCCAGAGATCACTTTCCAATAAACTTCTGAGACTTCCATCTCAGAGTCTCCAAACTCATTTCAGAACCAATCTCTAATACCATCTTTAATGCATTTCTTCTAAATTATTCTTTTAGCTCGTATTTCTTTCACAAGGCCAGTTCATGTGCTTGTCCTTCAAACATGGAGCGTAAGAGCTTCCAAGAAAGATAAGTACAACTCTTATCCTTTTCAATCTATTTGGAATATTCACTCATTCTATCAAATATTGATTGAGAATCTAAGTACTAGATATAGATGAGTGAACCAAACAAAATAATCTTACTCCTCCAGGTTAACATTCTGGTGTATTTACAGAAGAGGGGAAAGAAAATCAACAACCTTATGCCAGATGATGGTAAGAAAGTAAAAAGAAAATAAAAGGATAAGAGAAAGTGTTGTTTTATATAGTGGAAGAAAACTAAAATGCCCCCAAGAAGACATGAGTCAGAATTACTCTTACAAAACGAAATAGGAAGTAGTTTATATCTCAGTGCCCAAAGAGAAAGGAGTATAAGGGCTAGCCTTTCAGTTTCCTGTATCAGGGTCACAGCACTGAAAAGAGTTGGAGTGCACATCAGTAAAATCTCTGGTTTCCAGGAGTCTCAAAGCCTCCCTAACTTAGAGCCTAGTCTTTGTGTGTGTGCGTGTGCGTGTGTGTGTGTGTGTGTGTGTGTGTGTGTGTGTGTGTTACTGAGGATGGAGCCCAGGGACATTCTATCTCCAAGCTACACCCCTAGCCCCATTTTTTATTCTTTATTTTGAAACAGGGCCTCACTATGTAGCTGAGGTTGGCTACGAACCGCGATCCTGTTGTCTCAGCCTCCCAAATACTGGGATTACAAGCGTGTGCCACCATGACTGGCTTAAAAGCTAGTCTTAACCTATGGTTAACAACAAGGTGAAATGCCTGCCTCCTTTGTTCAAACCCTCTCAATCAACTTCATAAGGCAATATACAGAACAAATTAAGTACTATGAAAGCCATGGAAGACTGTACTGGAATCATACTTTTAATTTTAATAAACACATCTATTATCTCCACATACAATGCAATATACTAAAACATGATTCATATGAAACACACAATATCTTTTTTTTTCTTGCCGTACTGGGGATCGAATCCTGGGCCTTCAACATGCTAAGCAAGTACTCTACCACTGAGCTACATTCCTAGCCCCAAAACACAGAATATCTTAAGAACTGAATTTAAATGAGCTATCTAAAAGTCTGCTTCTTGAAGTGGGTTCATGATCTGTTAAATTAAAGTGAAATCTGTTTCTAAAAATGCAGATTCCTGGGCCCAATCTCATTACAAAATCAGAATCTCTGGACTGGCTCCAAGGAAATCTGCATTTGTAACAATTCACTTAGTTGACTTTGTGTGTGTGTGTGTGTGTGTTCGTTCCTGAGGATTGAACCCAGGGGCAATATACCTCCAAACTACATCCCTAACCCCATTTTATTTTTTATTTGGAAACAGGGTCTCACTAAGTTGCTAAGGGCATCACTAAGTTGCTGAGGCTGGCTTCAAACCTGCAATCCTCATCCTCCCAAGTATTAAGATTACAGGTGTGTCCCACCAGCCTGGCTTGATTCTTAAGGACCTTACAGTTTGCTCTCAATCACATATAAAAGCAACTTATTTCTGATTCATTTGATAAGCTAAATTCTAGCTAACATTTTACCTGGAGGACTCAATGTATTTAGTGTCACTTCAGTATTAAAAGCTAGCAACCTCCCAAACTGTTCTGTTTGCCTATCTTCTGATCCAGAAATCCCATTCCTAGATATATATCACCAGAAATTAGTCCTATGTCTACCAAAAGGCATATACAAACACATCTACAGCAATCAAAATCAGCCTATGGTAGTAGAAGTTAGAATTAGTGGTTACCTTCTATGGGCAGGTATTAATAAAGAGAGGGGACACAGGAGCTTTCTGAGAGTTGAAAACATTATATATCTTGATCTAGATGGTGGCTACAGAAGTACATAAACAAAATAAAGGGGGCTGGAGTGAATACCTAGCATAAACCCAGTCACACACTCAAATTTTTTTTTTTTTTTTTTTTTTGCGGTACTGGGGATTGAACTCAGGGGCATTCTACCTCCGAGCTACACCCCCAGCCCTATTTTTTATTCTTTATTTTGAAACCGAGTCTCACTAAGTTGTGGAGTGCCTCACTAGGTAGCTGAGGCTGGCCTTGAACCCAGATCCTCCGGTCTCAGCCTCCCGAATGCTGCGATTACAAGCGAATGCTGCAATTACAAGCATGCGCCACCACGCCCAGCTTCAAAAATTTTTTTAATGTCTATATACAAGACAGTGTGCTAGGGACGCTTTAAAAAAGAAAGCCAACTTGGTCCCAGCCACAGAGTTTACACGCATGTAAATAAACAATTGCAACACATATGGAACACTAGGTCAGAAGTATATAAGTCACTAGGTGACACCTAATAAGCTGAATGGATCAGGAAAAAATGCCCTAGAGGCCTGATCCTAGTTTCTTTTTTTTCTTTTTTTTTTTTTTTTTTTTTTTTTTTTGCAGTACTGGGGATTGAACCCATCGGCCATTCTACCTCTGAGCTATACTCTCATCCCTATTTTTTATTCTTTATTTTGAAACAGGGTCTCGCTAAATTGCGGAGGGCCTCACTAAGTAGCTGAGGCTGGCCGAGAACCCAGACCCTCTAGTCTCAGCCTCCCAAGTGCTGGGATTACAAACGTGTGCTACCATGCCCAGCTCTGATCCCAGTTTCTAAAAAGAAGCTATAAAGGATTACTTGAGCGACGGATGACTAGAAAAAATCTGAACCTGAACAATATATTAGATATTCAAGCTATATCAATGTTAAGTTTCATAAGTATGCTAATTATATTAGTTATTTGGGAGAGTACCCTTATTCTTAAAGATACATGCTTAAGTATCATCAAGTGCTTGCAAATTACTCTCAAATGGTTTAGCAAAAATGAATGTGTGTGATTTTATACATACATACATACATACATACATACAAAAATATATACATATCCATATAACTTAAAAAGGTAAAGGATATACTGCAAAATGTTAAATTTAAGTGAAGGCAATTACAGATATTCACTGTACAACTGTTGGAAATTTTCTATCAGTTTGAGATTCTTTCAAAGAAAGTTGAAGGCAAGCCCATGACACAAACTCTATATTGTTATGGTTTCTTTCAAATACCTCTATTTTCAAAGAATGAGTACACATGTATAAGGTATTCTTGATAGCTTTTATATCACATAACATCTGAAGTATTCTGACAACTCCATGAACCACTAGAAGATATAACTTAAGACTATCAACAGTTTTTAATTTTGTTGGTAATACAAATTCCTGCATAATTACAAGGACTCCCACATTTAAGGATTTATCTTCCTTGATATTATTATTTACAAGATTCCTACTGCCTGAGAGGAAAGGTTGCTCAAAGGGTACAAAGTTACAATTAGATAGGAGGAGTAAGTTCTAGTGCTCTATTGCAAGGCAGGGTGACTATGGTTAACAATTGTGTGTGTGTGTGTGTGTGTGTGTGTGAGAGAGAGAGAGAGAGAGAGAGAGAGAGAGAGAGAGAGAGAGAGAGAGAGATAGATAGATAGATACTGGGGGCTGAACCCCACCAGACTATGGTTAACAATAATGTATTGTGTGTGTGTGTGTGTGTGTGTGTGTGTGTGTGTGTGTGTGTCTGGGGGCTGAACTCCACCAGGCTTATTACTTATTTTAAAACAGCTGTAAGAGAGGACCTTGAATGTTCTCACCACAAAGAAATGATAAATGCAGCTGGGTGCAGTGGTGCATACTTGTAATCCCAGTACTTAGGAAGCTGAGACAGGAGGATCCCAGGTTCCCCACCAGCCTCTGCTATTTAGTGAGACCCTGTGCAACTTAGTGAGACCCTGTTTCAAAATAAAGAATAAAAATAGGGCTGGGGTGTAGCTTAGGAGATAGAATGTCCCTGGGTTCCATCCCCAGTACCGCAACAAAAAAGAAGAAATGATAAATGCTTAAAGTTTGAGATATACTAATTACTCTGGTATACATTTACTGAAAGTATACATGTACTGAAACATCATACTGAACTCCCAAAATATATACAATATATGTCAACTAAGAAGAAAATAAAACCTTAAAAAAAAAAAAATTCCTTCCAAAAGGATATCAATTCCTGGCAATATCCAAGAAAATCTCTTATTCAGATGCTCATAATCTGAACTATTTTCAACAAAAATACAGAAAAACTGGAAAAGGGTCAGAGGAGTAAGCAAAACATTGAAGAGAATTGCTAAACCCAATGTGTGACCTTGAACAAGGTTCCTAACACTATGAACCCTCTATGTCCCCATCAAAAAGAGGTTAGACCAAGGACTTTGAAAACGCTAAAACTGTATTTCTTGATGCCAGAGTAGAAAACAAGAGAAACTGTTATAAAGACAATATATAAGACATCTTCATATGGAGAAACTTTATTTTTTTTTCCGGTACTGGGGATTGAACTCAGGGGCGTTCTACCTCTGAGCTACACCCCTAGCCCTATTTTTTTATTCTTTATTTTGAAATCGAGTCTCACTAAGTTGCGGAGTGTCTCACTAGGTAGCTGAGGCTGGCCTCAAACCCAGATCCTCCGGTCTCAGCCTCCCGAATGCTGGGATTACAAGCGTGCGCCACCCCGCCCGGCTGTGGAGAAACTTTTTAAAAGGAATTTCCAAAGGGGCAAAGATTATGATTAGAATGAAACTCTATTTGTTTACCACATCCCTATTCTCTAAAATCTAGATAGCACCCTTTTAGAAAGCTCATGGAACTCACTACACCTAAGCTGAAAATATAAATGCTAATAACAAAAAAAAAAAACCTAAACCCATTCATTTACAGCATGTCTGAAGAGTTACTTGAGAACACGACCTAAAAGTTCAGACTTGACTCAAGAAGCCAACCATGTTCTTCCAGTCTCTTGGTTTCAACAGGAAAAAATAGGCCAATTTTTGTGTTCTTGAAGTTGTACAGCAGTATCAAGCACACAGGCTTCGCAACCACCTGAATTAAATCTCAGTTTCCACCTTACCTGTTACCTAACCCAAATTACTTGTTCCCTTAGCCACGCTATCTTCATCAACTATGCAGGTCTCAATGACTCCCTCAGTGTTACTGAAGAAAAAAAAAAACAACTAATGAACTTAGGACAGTATCTGACATGCTATAAATACTCGAAAACAAAACAACGACAAAAAGAGAAACAGTATTTTCTTCCCCAAACTGTAAAGCCGGAAAAGTTCATCTTATTACCACCACTAACAAAACGAACCACGTACAACTAACTACTCCGAGGAGGGCAGGCCGGTAGGCACGACTGGTCTCCTTCAGTCATTCCTACCTATGACAGCTCCCAAGAGACAGGAAAGTACACTTGAAGGGCATCATCCCGCGCGACCCAAAGAGGGGCGGCACACGCCCGGGGCACTGCATCCCCTGGACACCGGATGGCAGCAGACCCGCCGCACCCTCGGAAACTGGGGGCACCCAGGCTGGACCTCCTCGCAGACTGATGGCGAGGTAGAGCGGCGCAAACACCGGCCGCTCCCAGTCCTGGCGAGCAGCACTCCCGGGCCAGCCGCCCGCACCCAGGAAATGTCACGGCCGGCGAAGTGACCCCGAGCCGGACCCTGGGTCCCCTCCCAGCTCGCCCACAGGGGAGGGGGGCCCACCTCGCCCTGAGCACCCTTAAGAAGAAAGCAGGCTGGGCAGCAATACCTGGGCGGCGGCCCGCAACGCTGTCCGGGGCCGGTGGCTCCGAAGGGCGGCGGCGGCCAGCAGCCGGCTATAGAACATGGAGGCCGCCATTTCTGAGTCCTACCGGGCACCTCGCCCCTCGCGCAGGCGCACAGGCGCGACGCCTACGCGCGGGGGCGGGGCCTCGGATTAACCCTGCCGCTGCCGGACTGCCACGCGAGGCAGAAGTAGGCTCTGTTAGGCTGTTACTTTGCCGGGCTTGACGTCAGCAGAGCAAACTTTGATCTTTGGAGCTTTCACTACAGGTTCATTCTCTGACCTTTGGTCAGAAGGCTAAGGGAACACCTCCAGAGAACCCAAGTGGAAAGGCGACAGCGCTGCCATTCATTTGATCTTCTCTGACACTCAGTTGCCTCATCTATAAAATGGGAGTCATTCAGGAAATAATACCTGAATGTCTACTTTGTGCCAATCACTGCGTTGAGGCTATGGGATACAGTCGTGTGTGTGTGTGTGTGTGTGTTTCTTTTCGTGTTTGTTCTTTGTTGTGGTAGTGGAGATTGAACCCAGGGGTATTTTACCTCTGAGCTGCACCCCGAGCCCTATTTTTTTTTTTTTTAACTTTGAAACAGAGTCTAAGTTGCTGAGGCAGGCCACCAACTTGGGATACTCCTATCTCAGCCTCCCAAATACTGGAATTATAGGTGTGTACCACCACTCCCAGCTCCAATAGTTTTCGGAAAGAAAAAGGGGAAAGAGGAGAAAAGAAAAGAGAAAAAAAAAAAAAGCCTTCCTACACTCAAAAAGAAGACAGATCATCGGTCACGCCAGGAAAGCTTTTTATATTTATTTATTTATTTATTTATTTATTTATTTATTTATTTATTTATTTAGTGAGTATATGGTACTGGGGATTGAACCCATGGGCGCTTTACCACTGAGCTACACTCCCAACCCCAGAAAAGGAAGAAACAAGCATTATGATGACTCTTGAAGGAAAGAAAGAAGAAAAGAAACAGAAAGGGGAGAAACAGGCATTGGTAGTTATGATGTCGAAGGAAGGAAGGAAGGAAGGAAGGAAGGAAGGAAGGAAGGAAGGAGAAAAGGGAGAAACAGGCATTGGTAGTTATGATGTCTCTTGAAGGAAGAAAGGAAGGGAGAGAGAGAGAGAGAGAGGAAGGAAGGAAGGAAGGAAGGGAGGGAGGG
>PVLC010021673.1:0-27661 GCA_004027655.1 Graphiurus murinus
CCCCTCGTCTCGGTAGAACTGGGCATGGAACCCAGAGCATCGCACATGGTAGGCAAAGTGCTCTACTACTGAGCTACAGCCCCAGTCCTACTTTTGGAACTTAGAATGAACATCTTTTCAACAGGAAGGAGCCACCCAGGGCTCTTGTAGCAGGCCCTTCCCGAGCTGGGGTCTGGCAGGCTCTTACCTCTTGGCTGCTTAAGAAGGTATCAGAGTGCACCGGTTGTATCTGCACCGAGATGTTCTTGGGCTTCTGCTCATTCTCCAGGCTCAGTTGGGCTTTGTGTTTCTCTTGGGAAGCCCTAGGGCAGAGAAGAGGCGTTGTTTAAGTACTTCTGTAAACTTTGGCAGACCAGGAAATGGAGGTCCAGGGACCCCCGGGGTAGTGGCTGGGCAGTGGACACCTGCCCTTGCCTCTTACTCTGGGACTGTGTACACCTGCTGTGGGGTTGACAGGGACATTAATTGTGTGTCTGCCGCTCTAACACTTGGTGCTAATCCTTGTAGTTTCATAATAACCCCCATGAGTTAGGGCCCTCCTTGCCCCATCTTACAGACTAGTAAAGAGATGGCGCAGTGCTTTGCCTGTGGTCTCTGAGCCTGCACGTGGAGGCGTGTGGCTGTGAAGCCAGGCGGCCCGGGTGAGGGGCCTGTCCTATTAACCACTGTGTGAATCCCCTGACTGTGAGCCAGGAGGTGCACAGAGCTACAGGAGACACACAAAACATCAACGCCACCCCAGCTTTTTTAGGGAAGACATTACTCATGCAAAAATATAGATAAGCAGCCACGTGTGGTGGTGCATGCCTGTAATCCCAGTACCTGGGAGGCAGAGACAGAAGGATCACCGGTTTGTCGAGACCAGTCTCAGCAACTAAGTGAGAACTTTGAGCAACCTAGCAAGACCCTGTTTCAAAATTAAAAATTAAAAATTAAAAATAAAAGGGAGCCGGGCGTGGTGGCGCACGCTTGTAATCCCAGCATTCGGGAGGCTGAGACCGGAGGATCTGGGGTCGCGGCCAGCCTCAGCTACTTAGAGAGGCCCTCTGCAACCTGGTGAGACCCTGTTTCAAAATAAAGAATAAAAAATAAGGCTGCGGATATAGCTCAGAGTTAGAATACCTCTGAGTTCAATCCTCAGTATTGCAAAAAAAAAAAAAAAATAATAATAATAAAAAAAATAAAAATAAAAAAATAAAAATAATAATAAAAGGGCTAGGATTGTAGCTTGGAGGTAGACCACCACTAGGTTCAATCCTCAGTTCAATCCAAAAACAAACAAACAAACAAATAAATAAATACAGATTCTTTTTTTTGTGTGGAACTTGGGATTGAACCCAGGGGCATTCTACCTCCGAGCTATACCCCTAGTCCTATTTTTGATTCTTTATTTAGAAATGGGGGGTCTCACTAAGTTGTGGAGGGCCTAAGTAGCTGAGGCTGGCCATAAACCTTCGATCCTCCTGTCTGAACCTCCCAAGTATTGGGATTACAGGTGTGTGCCACCACACCTGGCTGATTCGTATTTTTAAAAGAAGACTAATCTGTGGGATAATGATAGTATTTTGTATTTATTTTAAGTTGGCACTACCATCCTATTATTTTTGGTGGTGCTGGGATTGGAACCCAGGGTTTCACACATGCTGCAGCTCTAGTCCTTGTTCAGTTTACGTTAAGGTCCTCTGTGCCAGGCTCCGTGTGCATGCTGGCAAGCCCATGGCGGGCCGGGCCTCCACAGACCCCTTCCTCTGGGCTGAGCACACGGTTCAACAGGCAGCAGAAGCCTTGCCCAGGGGCTGAGGGACCCAAGCACAGCCAGAGCCCTGGGCTGTATTTGGTGAGGGGGAATGAGGGTGAGCTTCCTGGAGGAAGTGGCATTTAATCTATGATCAGTCATCTAGGATACGGGGCAGGAATGTTCAAGAAGCACAGAACTAAGCTGGGGAACAATGCAACGTATCATTCATTCCTCCATTCCTTCATGCATTCAACTCAGCCAGCATTTACCAAGCCCTTGCTGTGCAAGGCTCCGGGGGCCCCCACGCCATGCGGCCCCCTCCCCACACCTGAGCGCCTCCTTGAGGGCCTTCAGCTCCCTGTCCTTCTTCTCCACCTGGCCGCTCATCTGCACCATCTTTGCCTTGAGCGCGCCCAGCTCTCTGCTCTGCTGCTGGACCAGGGCCATGTGCCGCTCCAGCTCCATCTTCTGCTTCTCGCTGAGCTCCCCTGTGGCGGCAGGAAAGCCCGAGAGGTGAGGGTGTGCTCAGGTCCCAGCGCCTCTGCAGCAACCTCCCACCCTTGACTGCGGCCATGTCTGGTTCCCTCTGCCCCCAGGTGGGCGGCTGCAGGCTGGGGCTCCACCGGCTGCTCCCAGCGGCACCCTCAGCAGCGCCAGCAAACTCCTCCCCCCAGTTGCTGGGTGCGCTCACTGATCACGCACTGTGGTTCACTTTCTTCCCCTTGTTCCTACCCCAGTGCTGGCGTCTCCTGAGATTGGGTCCCGAGTACACGGCCCACGGTGGAACTCTGGTCTTAGGGTCTGCTTCTGCAGGAACCCCCAAACTAAGACACTTGCATTACTCTGGATCTTGATAGGGAGCTTGCAGAGTTCCTATCAGTGCCCCCTGCTTCACAGGTGTGGAAACTGAGGCTCAAAGAGGTCAGGACCTTGCCTAAGGTCACGTGATCAATAGTGAGCAGGTCCAGAGTCGAACTGGACACTGACATCTCTATACTAAGCCAGGCATTGTGGCCCATGCCTAGAATCTCAGGAGGATTGCAGGTTCAAGGTCAACCCCAGCAACTTATCGATACCCTCAACAAACTAGCAAGACCCTGTTTCAAAATTAAAAAAAAAAAAAAAGAAAAAGGGCTAGGGGTGTAGCTCAGAGATAGAGAGCTCCTAGGTTCAATCCTCAGTACCAAAACAAACAAGCAAAAAACCCACACAAAGGAAAAGAAATCTCTATACTATACGTCTTTCTAATTTACTATGGAAAAACACTCTGAAAAGTTCAGCCATAAATGTCTTAGGGATAGCCGGGCATGGTGGTACACGCCTGTAATCCCAGTACTCGAGAGGCTGAGATAGGAGGATCACAGGTTCGAGGACAGCCTCAGCAAGTAGTGAGACTCTCAACAACCTAGTGAGACCCTGTTTCCAAACAAGAAATAAAATCGGGCTGGGGATGTAGCTCAGAGGTAGAATGCTTCTGGGTTCAATCCCCAGTAACACACACACACACAGACACACACACACACACACACACACACACACACACACGTCTTAGGGATATTAACAGGAATGGCCAGGGAGCAAATCCCTGGGTTCAGTCCCCAGTAAAAAACACACACACACACACACACACACACACACACACACACACACACACACACACACACGCGTCTTAGGGATATTAACAGGAATGGCCAGGGAGCAAATCCCACTGAAGGTCTGGGGTCTGTCCAGGGTTGAGATGGGAGAAAAGCATTCTCCTCTCTCCTTCCATTTCCCCGAAGCTAGTCACACACGTGTCCTGTCTGCTGCCTGCCTGTCCCTTCTGGCTCCTTGGGGACTAGTGACTGGAAAGAGAAGGCAGCGGGGAGAAGCAAGAGGAAGGGAGGTGGATATAAAAGACGGAGGAAAGAGAACTGCAGGAGGAACAGAGAGACCAAGGCTGTGTGTCTGTCCCCAAGAGCGTGCAGCTCAGCGCCTTCTCGTCCCCACCCTGGGCGGCTGCTCACGTCCACACAGACCCCAGGGAGCAGTTGCACGGCCTCCTTTTTCCCAGTGGAGGATGGGGAGGCCTGCAGAGGCCCCCTTGTGCTCGGGTGCACCAGGGCTGCTGCAGGCTGGCCGGCCCCCAGGGTGCCCCATGATCGCTCTGCAAAAGAGGCGAATCCTCTGCAGTTAAAAAAAAATTCCCCCTGAAGAAGAAAGCTGCATTCGAATGTGGAGGTCCCCACTCCTCTGCAGGGTGGGGCCCATCCTTCCCTTGGGTTGGCGGGTGGGAGCCAGGGACGTGTCCAGGGCACAGCCTGGGTGCCCCCCCCCGGGGGGGTTACAGGTGCTGCAGGTGTGTGGGAAAGCAGGGTCACCTGGGACTTTCAGGCCCTTTGCCCTCATTTCCTTCTTGTCTTCAGTGGGTCAGTAGGTCAGTAGGTCAGGGGGGACACAGGAAGTCGTACAAACCTCTCAAATCTGACATTCGGTTGTGGGCTTCGTTGAGGTCTTTCCGCAGCCTCATGATGACCTCCTGCTGGGACAGGATTTCCTTCTGAGCAGCCAGCAAGTCATCTCTGAAATTTTCGCAAAAAATTCACCAAAACAGGCCGAGTCAGAGTGACTCAACCCGGGTGCCTGGGGGGAGAAGGGAAGGCTAAGTCCGTGGCGTCTGGGGCCCAGCCAGGGGACAAGGACAGGCTTTGTTTATGTATTTATTTTTGGTACTGGGTGATTGAACCCAGGAGCTGTCTACCTCCGAGCCACACCCCTAGCCCTATTTATTTATTTTTATATTAAAACAGGGTCTCGCTAAGCTGCTGAGGCTGGCCTCGAACCTGCGAATCTCCTCTCTCAGCCTCCCAAATACTGGGATTACAGGCCTGCACCACTGTGCCGGGCCCAACCTCTTAACTTTTAACCCTTTCTGGGACCCCATCCCACTAAGTGATCTCCATTGTTGAGACCTTCACTCTCTGCCTACACTACTCAGGAATGTGGTTCTCTCCAGCAGGCACTGGGGGAAAAATAGCTCGTAGTACTAGTACCTGAGTGTACCAAGCGTGGGGCACGTACATCCTGCCTTTGCAGAGGAGGAGGCTGAGACTCAGGGAGGGCCTGACTCGTGCAGGGTCATGAAATCAGCAAATGTTGAGTCCGGGTCTGAGCACAGATCCCCCCCGGGGCCTTTCCACCACACCAGCCTGACTTGCCAAAGGAACTGAGAAATTTCAACAGCACGGAGAAGACTCGGGACTCGGCTCCTTTTCTGGGGTTCTGAGGATGCCGGCCCGAGGTGGGGTGTGGCGTCTGCCCTCGCTCCCCGGGTACCAGTGAGGATGGCCTGGCGTGCCCCCCCCGACACTCACATCAAGTGGTCACACGCTGTCTCTTTGGCACTGCTGTCCAGTAGGGGTGACACCGGAGACTCTGGCGACATCTCCTCCTTTTCAGCTGTGACAGGGACACGCGCATGTTATTCCTGTCCTTGTCATGGTTGTGCGGTCTCTCCCCTCCGCCGTGATCACACCAGACTCCCCACCCCTGCAGCCACCACGTGCTCTGTGTCACAGGCTGGGGACTCGCCCCACGGATGAGGTTAGCACGGCTAGAACAGCATGTTGAACTTCTTTTTTGTGTGTGGCACTGGGGGTTGAACCCAGGGGAATTCTACCTCTGAGCTACCACCCCCAGCCTTATTTTACTTTTTGGTACTAGGGATTGAACTCAGGGGCATTCTGCCTCCAAGCTACACCCCCAGCCTGATTTTATTTCTTATTTGGTCTCCCTAGGTTGCTGAGAATGGATTTGAACCTGCGATCCTCCTGTCTCAGCCTCCCAGGTACTGGGATTACAAGCATGCATCATCACGCCCGGCTTTTATTTTTCATTTGGAAACAGGTTCTCACTAAATTGCGGAAGGCCTCACTAAGTTGCTAAGGCTGGCCACAAACCTCTCATCCTCCTGTTGCAGCTTCCCAAGTACTGGGATTACAGGCGCGTGCCTCTATGCCTGGTTAGCATGTTAAACTTTAGTCTCCAACATGAGGTATTGAGAAGGCAGGGATTTAGTACCAGTGTGGTATTTAGAGCTGGGGCCTGAGGGGTGATTAGGATTAGATAAAGCCTTCAGGGGGAAGCTCCCATGATCAACAACACTGGAGGTTTTATTTATTTATTTATTTTTGCGGTACTAAGGATTGAGCCCAGGGGCATTACACCACCGAGCTACACCCCCAGTCCTATATTTTTTATTCTTTATTTTGAAACAGGGTCTTACTAAATTGCAGAGGGCCACCATGCCCAGCTACACTGGAGGGAGGTTTTATAAGAGAAGAGAGAGAGAGACCAGAACACACAGGCACACTTGGGTGGCCTCAGGACTCACTAGCAAGAAGGCCCTCACACTGGAGCTGTGATTTTGACTTAACCTTCTCTCTCTCACTAGAGGCTGAACCCAGGGGCGTTCTACTTACAAGCTACATCCTCAGCCCTATTTTATTTTATTTTTTATTTTGAAACAGGTTCTTGCTAAGTTGCTGAGGGTCTCACTAAGTCACTGAGGCTGGCCTTGAACCTGCGATCCTCCCAAGTATCAGGATTACAGGCCTGCACCACCACCTTGGCTAATCTCTTTTGTTTATAACTTCCCCAGTACATGGGACTGGGTTAGCAGCAACAGGAAACGGGCTGGTCAAAAGGCCCTGGGATCTTCGCAACCACTCCTCATGCCAGGGTTCCCGACTGCATTTATACGTAAGGCATCAGAGTGACGGGGTCTCCCTGTCTGCCAGGGCCCAGCTCAGCTGCAAGAGGCGTGCCACAGCACTGGGCCACACTGCCTGCCCCGCCTTCTCCTTCCCGCCCAGACGAGAGCCTCCTGTCTTTACCTCCCATTCACTCCTCAGCCCGCTGCCCCCTGGTTTCCACTTTCAGGCATTCATTTGTTCATTAATTCATTAATTCATTCATTCATTCACTCAACAAACGCTCGTGGAATGCCTGCTTTATGGCGGGCACTCATCTACATGTGCAGATGACCCTCCAGGTCACAGCTCCAACGTCCTCCCTCTGGCCTGGGCTCTGGGTTAGGAAACCGAGTTCTGCTCCTTGCCCTGGCCTTGGGGCCCTGTCCATCCTGCATCACCTGTCAGGGCAATCATTTGTTTAACCGCAGGGACAATAACTTGCTGGTCCATCGCCAAATCCCTGGTGCCTAAATGAGACCAGAAAATAATAGATGCTCCACTAAGAGTGTCGACTGCGTGGCTGGGTGAGGTAAGCCCTGACACCGGGCCGCCTGGAGACACTGACCGTGGCCCTCAAGCAGAGGTGAGTTTGCCTCTGGGGGACATTCAGCAGTGTCTGGAGACACGGGCCGTGACGAGGCGTCTAGAGGCCAGGGATGCTGTGCCACCCTGGACAGCCCTCTGCCCCCAGCAAAGACTTGTCCAGCCACTGTCAACAGTGCCGAGGCGGGAAAACCTGGGCCTGACGCCAAGACTTCCAGATCCTCTCCAGGAGCTCAGTACCGGCAATAAGACGGCTGACCTTGGTCATTTAGGGTGTTCCCGTGACACAGTCCTGAGCTCCCTTTTAGGATCTGCTGAGTGTATTTTGTATGAGGCCGGCCTGGCTGCATCTGAAAGTGCACTAGTCATGTTGCAAATGGCCAGGGGCCAGAGCGGCCTTTGAAAGGCCCTGCCCGAAAAAAGAGGACTCCCCTTTGTGCGGTTCTTGACACGCCTCACTGGGTGGGCACAAAGGACGCCCCAGTTCACTGTCATTATACTTCTGCTCAACGTGGGCCTTTGACGGCTTCTAATGTCATCGTGTGGCCAGAAGCAAAGGGACTCCGGGAAACGATCGCGCTTCGGTTTGGGTACTAGAGGTTGAACCTAGGGGCAGTCAACCTCCGAGCTCCTCCCCCGGACCTATTTTATCTTGTATTTGGAAACAGGGTCTCGCTAAGTTGCTGAGGCTGGACTCCAACATACAATCCTCCTGTCCCAGCCTCCTAAGTGCTGAGATTAGAGGTGTGCCTCTCTCTTGCTGGCTCCCTGTGGGGCCAGAGGACAGCCAAAGCTGCCCCGAGGCTGAGGTTTCCCAGCGTCCTTTCGGTCCTACCTGGCTCATTGTCCCTCAGGGTTGCAATCTCTCCTTCTATCTTTCTTTGGTGCTGGGTCACTTTTTGGAGTCTCTCCTCTAGACTCACGATTGTCTGGGAGTGCTGTGTGATCTGCTCCTTGTACAACATGATTTCCTCCTCGAATTCTTGCTTCTGCGATTCCCGTTCTTCCTGGAGCATTGTGACCGTCTGCTGTTGCAGTTGTAGCTGCTTCTCCAACATGATCTGGGGGAACAGCAATGGTTACGTGATCTTGGGAGCCAGGCAAGGTGACAACAACGATCAGCCTCCTTTGCACACATAGGTGCATAACTGGGTCCTGCCACTGGGCCTTTGCATGTGCTCCTGCCGTAGCTCCCTGCGGGGCCCAACCCCTCTCGTCTTTCAAGTCTCATCCACTTGGGCCCTCCCCATCAGCCATCTACTGGAGCTGTGCGAGAGACTTTTGGTTTCACTTGTTGTATTTTCTGTTTTCTTGTCCCTGCTATGATAGTGTCTACCTTGTTTCTTTGTCACTCCTGCTAGAATGTCAACTCCACGAGGGTAAAGCCTTGCTGTTTCTCCTTTACTGCCGGCTCTGCCCGCAGCATCTAGCACTAGGTTTTTGATGACTACAAATGACTTAATGCATGAACCATTTTACAAGGAAAAAAAAATGAATTTTACTTCTTTTTATTGTTGTGGTAGTCGTAGTGGTGGTGGTGCAGGAGATTGAACCAGAGGCATTCTACCTTTGAGCTACAACCCCAACCCTTTTATTTTTGTTGTTGTTGTTGTGAAACAGGGTCTAGCTAGGTTGCTGAGAGTCTCAATGTGTTGCTGAGGTTGGCCTTGAACCTGAGATTCTCCTATCTCAGCCTCCCAAGTATGGGGATTACAGGTGTGTGCCACCATACCTGGCTGAATTTATACTTCTTAAAAATAAAAATTGAAATCACTACTGAAAAAGGTGAGGATAAAATAGAGATGTAATTAAATCTCCAAAAGAAAAATGACCAATGGCCCCTAAATGGGGAATGAGACCCCCTCACCCCCATGACCACCCTCTCCTTCTTGCGGCCCTTCCTGCCTCAGCACCTGCCTGGCTCCCCTCCAGCTTCCCCACTCCTGCCCCTTACTATCCAGGGATGTGTTGGGCCTCGGCCTCTGATCTCCTGAGAGACGAATTCTTTGCCTGAGATAGCTCATATGCATCCACTTTCCAAATGTCATGCCTACGAGGCTGTCTTCCAAATTCAGACTTTTTTTTTTTTGTGGTACTAGGGATTGAACCCAGGGGCATTCTACCTCTGAACCACACCCCCAGCCCTGTTTTATTTTTTTATTTTGAAGCAGGGTCTCACTGAGTTGCTGAGGCTGGCCTCAAACTTGCAATCCTCTTGTCTCAGCCTCCCAAGTACTGGGTTTACAGACATGCTCCACTATGCCCAGCTATTTTGGGGTGGGGGTGGGATTTTGCCTCTAAGGGGCATTTGGCAGCGTCTGAAGACAGTTTTGGTAGTTACACCGGGGCAAAGGCTATTGGCACCAAATAGGTGGAGACCAGGGATCCAGCCACCTCTCCCAAGCACACAGGACGCTGCCAACCAGGAGCGACCCGGCCCAGAATGTCAAGTCTGCAGTTGCGGAGGCCTGGTCTAAACCACCTGCTCTCAGGACACAGTGACCTTCCACCGAGGGACAAAGATGCCCGCCCGGCAGCCACCCACTCACCACTTTTGTGTTGGCGGTTTCCAGTTCGGTTAGTGTTTCATTTAATTTCCGGGTGAGGGCCTCTGCTTTTAGACTTTCCACCATCTTTGTCTTCTGAGACTCTTCTACCAGGGCCAGAGTGTCCTTTAGTTTATTATTTAAAACGTCCTCCTTTTGCCCTTTCAATTCTATTTCCTAGACAGACAACAGACATTGAATTAAACAGACATTTAGGATTAAACGTTAACTCTGGCCTCGTTGCCCTGTCGCTAAAGAGAAGGTAGACTCCATTCGGCTGATCCATTTTTTTTTTGTTTTTGTTTTTGTTTTCTTTTGGTACTGGGGATTGAACTCAGGGGAAGTCTACCTCCAACCTACACCCTCATTTTTATTTTTTTATTTTGAGACAGGGTCTCACTAAATTGCTGAGGCTGGTCTTGAACCTGCGATCCTCCTGTCTCAGTCTCCCAAGTACTGGGATGACAGGCATGCACACCACCACGCCTGGTCTTGCTGATCCTTTTTAAGCTCAAAGCCAACCAAGCATGGTGGTGCATGCCTGTCATCCCAGTACTTGGGAGACTGAGACAGGAGGATCACAGGTTCGAGGTCAGACTCAGCTACTTAGTGAGGCCCTCCGCACCTTAGTGAGACCCTGTTTCAAAATAAAGAATAAAAAATAGGGCTGGGGGTGTAGCTCAGAGGTAGAATACCCTTGGGTTCAATTCCCAGTACCACAAAAATGAATGAATGAATGAATGAATGTTTAAGTCCAAAGCCTACGCCTTCTCTGGAAGGTTCCGGTTATTATAGGGCTCTTCCTCATGCTCAGCTGAGCTCTGCCTCCTTGTGATTTCTGGCCCCTCTGCTTGGTTCTGTCACCTGGAGCTCACTGAGCGAGTTTTCTTTCTTTTACGAGGCAGCCCTGTAAGTATCTGAGGAGGGCCATCATGGCTGTCTCTAAATCTGTTCTCCAGGACGAACAAGCCGAGTTCCTTCACCTTTCACCTGGCTTCAGGACACTGCCTCCTCTGGGGCTGTGGCACTGGGAAGACCTCCCCTTCCCTCCGGGCCCCAGTCCCCGTGTCCCCTGCTCGTCCTGTCCCTCTTCCCGGAACCCCTTCTTCCCATCTTTGATTGTCAAAATCCTGCTCTGCTCTGTGAGTTCCTCTAGCAGTGTGCAAAATAGGCTTTTTGGTGGGTATTATGATGGGGTCTTGCAAAACAAAAAAAAAAAAATTTTTTTTTGTGGTACTGGGCATTGAACTAGGGGCATTCTACCTCTGAGCTATACCCCCTAACCTTTACATTACTTTTATCTTGAAACAGGGTCATGCTAAGTTGCTGAGGGCCTTGCTAAATTGCTGGGGCTTCTTCTCAAACCTGCAATCCTCCTGTTTCAGTCTCCCAAGTATTGGGATTACAGGTGTGGCCACCATGCCCAGCCTGAACATTCTTTAGTCCAGTTTGAGAGCTGTTCTTGTGATGCAGTACTGGGTGCTCTCAATTCCATTGGTGGCCATGTGAACAAGTATGAACCTTCTGGAAGATCACTTGGGAACACTTACCAGGAGTCTGAAGATATTCTTATCCTGGGACCTAGCGGTCCTATTTGGGGGAATTGTTTATTATTTATTGGATATTATGCATTGAACCCAGGGGCGTTCTACCTTCGAGCTACACCCCTAGCCCTTTTTATTTTGAAATGGGGTCTTGCTAAGTTGCTGAGGCTGGCTGCAAACCTGCCATCCTCCTGTCTCCACCTCCCAAGTACTGGGCTGATAGGTGTGAGCCAGTGTGCCTGACTTGTTTCTGGAAACTGATTTTAAGGATGTAAAGCTTAAGGCACAGGCTGTTCAGCCAGGCATCTTTTGCACCTGTGAAAACGGAAGCCGGGTGTGGTGATACACGCTCATAATCCCAGTACTTGGGAGGCTGAGACAGGAGGACCACAGGTTTTGCGGCCAGCCTCAGCAACTTAACGAGGCCCTCCACAACTTAGGGAGACTCGCTTTCAAAATAAAGAATAAAAAATAGGGCCAGAGGTGTAGCTGAGAAGTAGAATGCCCCTGAGTTCAATCCCCAGTGCCACAAAAACAAAAAGGGAGACAGAACCCCAGGGCCTGGCCATGGGGAGGGGCAACTGAATCTGGTCCACCCAGTGCAGTGTAGACTTAGGTCATCATTTGAGGGCAGGTGACAGCAGATTGTTCAGCGACACAGACACACTTAAAAAATACAACATTACCTATCACAAATTGCCTCCAGATCCATGGGCGCTGCACCACCGTATACACCAGTCACTCTGTAACACACCAACATTTATCGGGGCCCCTAGGACTGCCCAACACAAAGACAGAGCACGTCCCTAGCTCACGTTCTGCTGAGGGATCTCCTGTATCTTTCAAATGTTCTGGGATGACAGGGGCTCCTTTTATAGTCAGGAAAGGAAACTGGCCCTTCTAGAAAAATACAGGATGCACACACTGCGTTCCTCATCTCCTCGCCGGGAAGTCACTTACTCTTCTTTGTGTCACCACTGAGGTCGTGCGGGGTCCTTCGTGAGGGTCTTCACGATTAGTGGGGAGATACTCCCGTGGAGACACAGTGCAGACCTGGCCTAGGGAGGGGCTGGCTGGAGACAGTGGCGGGTCCTTTGAAGCAGGCAGAACACTGAGGATTTTACAGAAACTGCAGCTGCTCCTTTGATGTACTGAAGAGCTGCCCAGCCGGCCACCTGGAGCTTGCCAGGGATGGTGAGGCTGCCTGCCCCACCCGCCTGACACTGTTTTTCTTCTGCAGTTGCTCTTTTTTTTGGTACTGGGGATTAAAGAGGCATTCCACCTTCGGGCTACATCCCCAGCCCGATTTTATTTCTTATTTGGAAACAAGGTCTTGCTAGGTTGCTGAGAGTCTCACTACTTGTTGAGGCTGTCCTTGAACCTGCGATCCTCCTGTCTCAGCCTCCCAAGTACAGGGATTACAAGCGGGAGCCATCACACCCAGCTTCCATTAGCTTTTGTTTCTCTTTTACCTACTTAGGTGAAACCAACCTTTCGTTTGCTCTTCCCGGCATACAGGCGAACTGGCGTGCAAATAAGCCAGTTGATTGTCTGAATGGTCCTTTGTTTTGTTTTATGTTTATTTGCAATTTCAATATGTCTGAGTGGTTCTTTGTTGTGTTTTGTTACATATTTATTTGCAATTTCAAATTCATTAGATGCACTATGATTATAAATTCAGCCAGGAGATATTTTGAGGATGTGCTTAAATACAGATTCAAAGTCAGGGCTTACTGGTGGCATTTGGAGTCTTATCCCAACCTTTTATACTCTGTTTTTTCTTCTAATTTTCTAAAATATTTTTTGCATATAGATTTTTTGTTTTTGTTTTTGCGGTACTGGGGATTGAACTCAGGGGCATTCTACCTCCAAGCTATACCCCAAGCCCTATTTTTTATTCTTTATTTTGAAACAGGGTCTCACTAAGTTGCGGAGTGCCTCACGCATATAGATTTTTAAAATTCTAATTTAAAGAAGCAAGTTGTTGCAAATGGTAATGAGCTTGTAACAATCCCCCTAGAAATATAAAAATTTGCTTCAAATATGTCCACAAATTTTGAAATGGAGTAAGAGAACATTTTGTTTAGAAATAGAATTATTTTCAATATTTACCTATTGAATTATTTTACTTATTTATGGTACCAGGGATTGAACTCAGGGGCATTCTACCTCCGAGTTACACCCACAGCCCCCCCCCCTTTTTTTTTTTGCAGTACTAGGGGTTGAACTCAGGGGCATTCTACCTCTGAGCTATACCCCCAGCCCTATTTTTTATTCTTTATTTTGAAACCGAGTATCACTAAGTTGCGGAGTGCCTCACTAGGTAGCTGAGGCTGGCGGCAACCCGGATCCTCCGGTCTCATCTCCCGAATGCTGGGATTACAAGCGTGCGCCACCACGTCCGGCTCCCACAGCCCTTTTTACTGTTATTATTTTTTATTTTGAAAAAGGGTCTTGCTAGATTGCTGAGAGCCTTGCTACATTGCTGAGGCTATTGTCAAACCTGCGATCCTCCTGTCTCAGTCTTCCGAGTACTGGGATTACAGGTTTGTACCACCATGCCTGGATGAATTATTTTAGATATCAGATTTTGGGAGGCATTCATTGTAGAGGATAGAAAATGCTTTTCAAATATGTTTAGCCACACGAGATACTCAGCAATCTTGTTTAGAAAAATTCTCTGTGTTCACCTTTTCAGAGTTTTAATTAAAACGTCAGAGAAGTCAAATTCTTATTGTTTTTGTTTTCGATTTTGAAGCATTTTAACTAAAAATTTGTATTGCAAATTGAAAAATTAGAGTCACATATATTTATGGGGTACAATGTCATGTTATGACTTATGAATACAATGTAAAATAATAATAATTAATAAGTATTGTTATTATTGTGTGGTACTGGGGGTTGAACCCAGGGGAATTTTACCTCTGAGTTACACCTCCAGCCCTTTTTATTTATTTAGTTTTGTTTTGAAACAGGGTCTCACTAGGTTGCTGAGAGAGTCTTGCTACATTACTGAGGCAGTCCTCAAATCTGTGATCCGCCTCTCTCAACCTCCCAAGTATGGGGATTTCAGGCCTGGGCCACCATACCCAGTTTGTGCAATGGATTAAAAAACAAAAACAACAACAACAAAATGAACATTCCTTCTTCTATGAGGTTTTGTACCCTTTAACTTTTATCCTTCCACCCTTCTCCCAGTCTTTTGCCAACATTCTACTCTCTGCTATGTGTCTCCTGAGTTTGACTGCTTTAGATTCTGCACAATCGTGAGAACAACATACTGTACTTGTTTTTCTGTGGCTAGCTTATTTCACTTCGCATAATGTTCTCCAATTCTATCTACATTATCTTGAATGACAGAATGTCTTTCTTTTTGTTTTTAGGCTGAATAATATTCCTTTGTGTATACCTGCCTCATCTTTATCCCTTCCTCTACTGATTCCATATCTTGGCTGGAATGCACAGGGGGTGCAGGTGTCTTTTCAACACACTGATTTTAAATCTCGTAGGTAAATACCCAGAGCTGGGATTGCTCGATCATCTGGTTACTCTGCGTTTTTTTGAGGACCTCTGTATAATTTTGCATACTGGCTCTAATTCATGTCCCTACTGATGGTGTACTTAGGGCTCCTTTTCTCCTGCTCTGGTCAACCCTAGTTGTTTTTTTGATCATAGCCACAGGAGTGTGATGGTATCTTATTGTGGGTATTATTAACTTATTAATTAATTCATTCATTCATTAATTTTGGTACTAGGGATTGAACTTAGAGGCATTCTGCCTCTGAGCTACTCCCCAGCCCTGTTTTATTTTTTCATTTTGAAACAGGGTCTCACTAAGTTGCTGAGGCTGGCTGTGAACCTGAGATCCTCTTGTTTCAGCCTCCCAAGTTCTCTTTATTCTGCTAATTGTTCCCTTTGTTTGCTTTTAATTTTGATGTGATCCCTTGTGTCTGTTTTTGCTTTCATTGCTGCATTTTGGGGATCAAATAAAAAAAAAAAATCACCGCTCAGACCAAAGCCAGGCAGTTTTCCCTCTGAGTGTATCTCCAGCCTTGTATTTCCTTGGTCTTTCTTGGTGCACGGTGAGTCCCTAGGTAGAGTCCTGTGCCTTCTGGGCTGCTGTCCTGGCCTCTCAGATCCCTGCAGTTCTCTGAAGGATGTCCTTGAAGTCATTACTGGTTGCACGACAGAGTCCTCTGTGTGATGGCCGGAGGATTAGCACCAAGAACAATCACAAGCTGGGTGTGGTGGCACCCATGCCTGTAATCCCAGTACTTGGGAAGCTGAGACAGGTAGGATTGCAAGTTCAAGGCCAGCCTCAGCTACTTAGTGAGACTGTTTCAAAATAAAGAATAAAAAATAGGACTGGGGGTGCAGCTCAGAGGTAGAATGCCCCTGGGTTCAATCCCCAGTACCATAAAAAAAAAAAAAAAAGATAAATAAAAAGAGAATGGACACATGATCATGGCTGGGTCCACTTTTATCTAGTAACTTTTACAACCAATGACCAATCAGGCTTCCCAGGCCCTGTAACTGTTGCAGTGAAATTGTGATTCACTGATTTCATGATGCACATTTTTTTCACTAGCCTCATTCCTGAACCTTTTTTTTTTTTTTTTTTGGTACTGGGAATTGATCCCAGGGGCATTTTACTTCTGAGGTGCACTCCCAGATCTATTTTATTATTTTTATTTTGAAAGAAGGTCTCACTAAATTGCTGAGTTGCTGAGGCTGGTATCGAACCTGTGATCCTCCTGCTTCAGCCTCTCAGGCACTCAAGTACTGGGATCCAGGGGTGTACCACCATGCCTGGCTCAGCTTACCAGCCTTTAAGGTCCTGTGGAACTTTGTCAAGCCCCACCTTGCAATCACAGGTGCTTCACCGGCTGCCCTTCCTAGGGCACTCTTGTAAGAACCCAGCCACATTTGGGTAGTGGCTTGTGGAATATGCAAATTCCTGCAGCCAGACATGGTGGCATTTGCCTGTAATTCCAGTACTTGGGAGGCTGAGACAGGAGGATTGCAAGTTCGAGGCCAGCCTCAGCAACAAAGTGAGACTCTCAGCAACCTACACACACAGACACACACACACACTCACACATACACACAAATTCACTGGCTGTTTGGTGGGCAGTCTCAGATGCAGCAGGGTACAGAGATTGAACCCAGGGACAATCTGCCTCCGAGCTATACTCGCAGCCCTTTTTTATTTTAAAATAGGATCTTGTTAGGTCGCTGAGGCTGGCCTCGAACCTGTGATCCTCCTGTCTTAGCCTCCTAGGTGCTGGGATTACAGGTGTGTGCCCCCTACGGGCTGGCAGCTCCTCTCTTAACGTACCCAAAGCTGGAGCTCAGCAGAGGGAGAGAGGTGGAGATTAAGGGATTGGGAGTCAGAGTCCTGGGTTCAGATGCTGCCCCTTTCCTGGAGCCAGGAGCCTGAAACCATCCTCTGAGCAGCCCACATGCCCTGTGCTCAAGACACGGGCAGTCATATCTCAGGACAGCTTAACCATATCGACCTATTGGCATCACCTGCATTTCACGCACGGGAATGCAGAGGTAGAGGAACAGAGATGTTAAGTAACTTGCCTCAGGTCCCACAGCCAGAGGCAGGATGTGAGCCGGCCCCCTGGCTGCAGGACCCGTGCTGGGCTCCTCCTCATTACCTCTTTCTGCTTGGTCAAGCGGTTCTCCAGGTCTTGCACCCGCCTCTTCTCCTTCTCCAGGGCCTCCTTCGATTTCTGTCTCTCTTGGAGGAGGTTGTTCTCCGAGATCTGCAGGTCAAGGACAAGGGGTTGAGGGTGTGCATGCCAAAAGAAGGGGAGCACCATCAGAGGGAGCCAGGGTGCCATTGTGGAAACCGGGGAGACGGGGATTCAGGAGCAAGAGCAGGAGGACCGAGGCACCTGCTGGGAGAGGTGAGCGTTCAGGTGCACCCGCCAGGTGAGCACCGGGAGCCAAATCCTGGTTAATCATGTGCCTGGAGAAGGCGGTGACTCATCATTTGGGATTTCAGGGCTGATGTTCAGGAAATGACGCACTGGTGAGTGTACCGCCTAAACCCAGGTACTGAACCAGCACAGGTCTTCCTGGGAAGTACCTAGCCTTTGGGGAAGAGGGACCAACGGGGGAGGGTGCGTATTCCTGCCCCAGCAGGCTGGCTTCAAAGAATGACTCAGAAGCTGGGTGTGTGGTGCATGCTTGTGATCCCTGTATTTGGGAGGCTGAGACAGGAGGATCACAGGTTCGAGGATAACCTCAGCAAGCAGTAAGACACTCCTCAACCTAGCAAAACCCTGTTTCCAAATAAGAAATAAAATCGGTCTGGGGGTGTGGCTCGAAGGTAGAATGCCTCTGGGTTCAATCCCCAGTACCTCCCCCTTAATACACACACACAAAGAATGATTCAGGATGGGTGTGGTGGCACATGCCTGTAATCCCAGTACTTGGGAGGCTAAGGCAGGAGGATCGCAGGTTTGAGGCTAGCCCCAGCATCCTAGTGAGACCCTTCAACAACTTCAGGAAATCCTGTTTCAAAAATAAACAAATAAAAAAGGGCTGAGGGTGTAGCTCAGAGGTAGAATGGCCCTAGGTTCAATCCCTAGTGACACACACATACACACACAGACTGACTCAGGCAGTCTCTTTTAGTCTATAAAAATGTGGCTTTTGGAAACTCTTTTTTCTTTTTGTGGTACTGGGGATTGAAGCCAGGGGCATTCTACTTCCGAGCTACACCCCGAGTCCTATTTTATTCTTTATTTTGAAATAGGGTCTCAGTTGTGGACAGCCTCACTAAGTTGCTCAGGCTGGCCCCAAACTTGGAATCCTCCTGTCTCAGCCTCCCAACTACTAGGATTACAGGCATGTGCCACCACGCCTGCCTTGTAGTTTATTCTGTGTGTGTGTGTGTGTGTGTGTGTGTGTGTGTGTGTGTGACTGAAGATTGAACCCAGGAGGCATTCCACCTCTGAACTATACTACAAATCCCCCCTTTTTTTTCCTGTGGTAATGGGGGTTGAACCCAGGGTCATTCTACTTTTTTTTTTTGCGGTACTGGGGATTGAACTCAGGGGCATTCTACCTCCGAGCTATACCCCCCAGCCCTATTTTTTATTCTTGATTTTGAAACAGGGCCTCACTAAGTTGCGGAGTGCCTCGAGGCTGGCCGTGAACCCGGATCCTCCTGTCTCAGCTTCCCAAATGCTGGGATTACAAGCGTGTGCCACCACGCCCGGCCCCAGGGTCATTCTACTTTTAAGCTACACCCCCAGCCCTTTTCATTTTTTATTTTGAAATAGGGTCCTGCTAAGTTGCTGAGGATCTCATTAAATTGCTGAGGCTGTCCTCTAACCTGCAACCCTCCTGTCTTACCCAAGTACTGGGATTACAGGTGTACACCACCAGGCCCAGCGGCTCCTGAAGTTCTGCTACCACGCCCTCCGACACCCTCACCCGCACACTCTCCTCCCGACCTCCAGGGGCTTTGGCCTCCCCTCTCTGAGCAGGCTTGTCCGACCTCACCCTGCAGGTCCAAGCCCCCCTGTCCTAAGAGGCTGCCCAGCCCTCTGCGTGCCCTGGGGAGGGCTCCTTCCCTCTGCTCATTTTGTGTGTGCCTCACATGTGAAAGGAGCCGCCACGCCGACCCACTCTTTATACGTTGGCTGTGTGAGCCCGGGCTCTGTGTGTGTTGGAAGCACAAGACCCCCCAGAGGGGAGCATCCACCCAGGGACCCCCACTTTGCAGGTGATCAGTGACACCCAAGGTCACGCCACGAGGAGGCGTGGTGACAGCTTGGACACCAGCGCCTTGCCCTGCCCACTGTACCCCCAGCCCCCCGGCCCTGCGCCATCTGTCCTGGTCCCAACCTTCCGTGTCTGTGGACTCGCCTGCACGCTGCCTGGCAGGGGCCCCGCTGCCAGCCCCGCCCGGGCCCAGGTGTCAGGGATGCCCTGGGGCAGCCGGGCCTAGTTTGGGTCCCCCCGGCCGAGGTCTCTCCAGGTGTGTCTCCCTCACCCACCCCGGACTCTGCCCTCAGGGTCAGGCCTATCCCACCACCAAGGCCTTTTCTTGGGGGGCCTGCCCCACCCTGGACTCTGCCCACACCCCGAAAGTGCTCCCCCAGCATGAACTCAATGACTCTCCTTGTCAGATCTCTCACATCCTGACGAGGGCACAGAGAGAGCGAGGGGCTTGCCAGGGCCACACAACACCTTAGTGCAGAGCTGGGACGGCGGCCCGCCAGGCTCCCCGGCTCCTCCCGCACCCCCCATGCTGAGTTTCCCGCTCCCCGGTGACATGGCGTCCGTCTCCCCGCAGCAGGGAAGGGCGCTCTGGGACACGGCCTGGCGCACAGCTGCTCAGAGAATGTGGACGGAGGGATGAAACCACATCATACAGTTCACAGAGCCATTACCGACTTGGGGATGCCATCTATCCTGGGTGACTCCAAGATGTCTCCCTGGCCCCCAGCCCCTGTCTCCAGGTCGTGATGGGCGCCAGGGCTCGGGGCCTGCTATCTGCGGCTGCAGCCTCCGGGTTGGAGGGTGAAGGCCTCCGCTCTCTGAGGTCCTCACCCAGGCCCTTGTCTGGGTGACGCTGCCCTGCTCACTCACCTGAGAAGCACGGACCCCTGGGGCTCGTCCGCATGACCTCTTACGGTGCATCTCTTACCCACCCGCTGGTCCAGGGTGTCTGCCTGAGAGTCCACCACCCTGGGGACTGTCTCTCCCACGGCCCTGCTGGGAGCTGGGCCACAGCACCTTGCTATGACGAGGGGGAGGATGTGGCTGCTGAGCCCTGGACACAGGACAGGCCGGGGAGGGTCCTGTGTGCGCAGGGGTCACGTCCTTCATACCTAAAAGCTTTTGATCCTATGGGGCGGGGACAGCCGCAGCCCCTTCTGCGGCTGAGGACACTGAGGTACAGGCGACCCGGGTACCTGCCGGGGTGGGGCAGCCAGCAGGCGGTAGCTGCCGGCCACTTCCCCTGCGACCGTGCTCTCAGGCATGCGCCTGCTGCTGCAGCTCCTTCCAAAAGGTTCTGGCTGTCCGTACCTCCTTCTGCTGGGTTAAGTGGTTCTCCAGGTCTTGCACTTTCCTCCTTTCTGTCTCCAGCGCTTCCTTGGCTTTCCTCTTCTCATGGGTTATGTTGTTCTCCAAAACCTGAAAGTCAGCGACCAGCTTGGGTTGAAGGCACGGGGAGAGGCTAAGCTGCTTATACTGATGCACCATAGAAATGCTAACACCCTCGTGTGGTGGTGCACGCTTGGACTCCCAGGACCCGGGAGGCTGAGACAGGAGGATCGCAGGTTCCAGGACAGCCTCAGCAACTTAGTGAGACACTCAGCAACTTAGTGAGACCCTGTTTCAAAATAAAAAAAATTAGCCGGGCGTGGTGGCGCACGCTTGTAATCCCAGCATTCGGGAGGCTGAGACCGGAGGATCCGGGTTCGCGGCCAGCCTCAGCTACCTAGTGAGGCACTCCGTAACTTAGTGAGACCCGGTTTCAAAATAAAGAATAAAAAATAGGGCTGGGGGTGTAGCTCGGAGGTAGAATGCCCCTGAGTTCAATCCCCAGTACCGCAAAAAAAAAAAAAAAAAAAAAAAAAAAAAAAAAAAAAAAAAAAAAAAAAAAAAAAAAAAAAAAAAAAAAAAAAAAAATAAAAAAAATTAAAAAGGGCCAAGGAGTGTAACTCAGAGAAAGAATGCTTCTGGGATCAATTCCCAGTGAAACGCACATGCATGCACGCACACATGCACGCATGTACACATACGTGCACACACGCATGCACTAATGCTAAGAGCTAAAATGTTAGGGGCAATCCAACAGCCCACACCAGGGGCCTTCGGCATCCTCCACCATGATATAAGCTTTGCTCCTTTGGCAGCCCTATCAGGGACTGCTGTCAGGGGCCAGGTTTATAGGTGAGGAAACTGAGGAACCGTAAGTGGTAGGGGCCCAGGCTCCTGCGTTTTGTCAGCCACGAGGCCAGGATTTGGATCCCGGGCAGAGGATCTGCCGCACGCAGAGGCCCTGGACATTGAGCCCGTAAGCAAAGCCTGGCTTCTTGTCACTACGGCAGACAGCCTCTCTGTCAGAAGAATCTCATTAATAATGGAATTTCCCATCACGCAAATAAATCTCTTCAAAAGAAGCTGGTTGCCAGAGGAGGCCAATGTGCTGTGAATGGGCCACTGTGTCGATTTCTGGAGGGGGGGAGGGGTACGCCTGGCAGGAACGCTCTGGGGGTGGGGGTGGGGGGGTATGGGGCCAGTGTTCGGTAACCCTTGTTAAGGAATTTCACCTCAGAAGGGGCTTGCTGATAAACGAGCTTGCTAAGGGCTTAAAGCAAATCACCAGAGGATATAAACTGCTGGCCTGGCCTGTCTCTAGTCCCTGCAAGAAAGGAGCCTCAATTTGCACATGGGGTGCCTTTCTTTATTGGTCCTGGAGAGCAAACCTAAGTCCATTCTGCCTTCAAGCTACACTCCCTAGCCTTCATTTTTTTTTTTCTTTTCTTTTTAATTTTGAAACAGGGTCTAAGTTGCTGAGGCTGGCCTCAACCTATGATCTTTCTGTCTCATCCTCCCACCTACTGGGATTATAGGCATGTGCTACCGCACCCGACTTGGCTTGGGCTGTCATTTTATTTTTTGGTACTGGGGATTGAACTCAGGGGAATTCTACCTCTGAGCTACACCTCCTGCCTTTTTCCTTTTTTATTTCTTTGAAAACAGGGTCTAAACTAAGTTGCTGAGACTGGCCTTGAACCTGTGATCCTCCTGCCTCAGCTTCCCAACTACTGGAACTACAGGTGTGCGCCATAGCGCCCAGATCGACCCTCAGGTGTTTGGAACTTGGAACATGGTTGCCTTTACAAGACACGATAAGAGCCTCACTCAGATCAGCCCACAAAGAGCATTTAATCCATATTATGGCTGAGACCGTGTATGCTTTGTAGTGAGAAGTTGTTCAAAAAACTCCCAGGCTGTGGTCCCAACACTGGCCCAACGAAGCAGATGAGCAGCGACATTGTGGAAAATCACATTTACTCCCAACACTGGAGGGGCTCCAGGCACGGCATTTGCCTGAAAACTGGGACAGAGACTTTGAGGCACCTTCCGGTGACTTAGATTTGGCCTCTACGTCTGACCTCACATCCATGGGCCAGGCCTCCCTCTCTACCTAGGACCAGCCCTACAGGGAAAGAGAGTTGGCCGTCCTGCCTCCTCCCTCCATAGCAAGGGCTGGAAACTGATCTTTGCTGCTACCTCAACACCCAAACTATGACCTAATGATTCCGGAGTCCTTAAGGAATCATCTGATAAACTGGGGATGCTTATGCAAACCCGGAATCCCAGTACTTGAAGAGGCTGAGACAGGAGGATTGAAGATTTGAGTCCAGCCTCAGTAATTTACCAAGACCCTCATCAACTTAGCAAACTTAGGAAGATTCTGTTTTAAAATAAAAACTAAAACAGGTTGGGGGTGTAGCTCGGAGGTAGAATGCCTCTTGAATCAATCTCCAGGACTCCCCTCTTAACCTCCCCCCCCCCAAAAAATCATTGATAAAGTGGTAGAGGATCTAATAAAAAAGAAAAAAATATTGAAACCCACTCTGGGTTGAACATGGCACTGCTGTGTCCCCAGGTAAGGAACCGCAGGGCTTTGGCCAGAGGTGGACTGATGTTTTAACAGACCCGGGAGACCTGGCCGCGGCCCCTTCTGCAACGGAGCTTCAATCTTCCTCCCGATGCCCCTGAGGACCGAGATCTCTGAATTCAAGGGCCTTCCTCTGTGGACCTCTTGGGGGCATCTGGCCTCAGTGATTCGGTGGAGGCCCTCCCCCCCAGCACCCTCCATGGACACATAGCTCAGGGCCAGCCTCGGCGACGCTGTTTGCAGAGGGCTGCCGAGCACAGCTGCACGACAGAACCGCCGCACACCTCCCCTCCCTGGGTCAGACTGAGTGGTGGGGCCCTGTGCAGGAGGCTCTTTTGTCCTCGTGGTGGGTGGGCCAGCATTTCACTCCTCGGAGCGAGGGCGGAGCGGGAACAAGTGCTCGCACAGGAGGGACCGAAGTGGTAGTAATAAAAATCATAAAAAGCTACCATTTATTTATTTATTTGCAGTATTGGGGATTGAACCCAGGGGCATTCTACCTCTGAGCTACACCCCCAGCCCTTATTTTTTATTCTTTATTTTGAAACAGGGTCTCACTAAGTTGCGGAGTACCTCACTAAGTAGCTGAGGCTGGCCATGAACCCGGATCCTCCTGTCTCAGCCTCCCAAGTACTGGGATTATAAGTGTGCACCACCACGCCGGGCCTAAAGCTACCATTTATTTTTATGTATTATTATTATTGTTGTTGTTGTTATTACTATTATTTGTGTGTGCATGAGTGTGCATGAGTGTGTGTGTGTGTGTGTGTGTGTGTGTATGTGTGTTTTTACTGGGGATTGAACCCAGGGGTATTTACCTCCAAGCTACACCCTAGTCCTTTTAAAGTACTTTTTGTTTAAAAAAACAAAACATAGGTTGCTAGGTTGCTGAGAGTCTTGCTAAATTGCAGAGGCTGGCCTCGAACCTGTGATCTTCCTGTCTCAGCCTCCCAAGTACTGGGATCACAGGCATGTGCCACCATGCCCGGCTAAAAGCTACCATTTATCCAGCGATATTTCTGAGTCAAACACTTTGCTAGCCAGTGTAACTCTCATAGTCACCTCCCAAGAAGGGAGGTATTGCTAGAACTGCCCCAACCAGGATTCAAACTCTTGTCTCCTCTGGCTGCAAAGTCTCCACTCCTCTGTGCTGTCTCAGCATGGAGGGATTAATGAAAGTGCCTGGAAAAGGCTGGCGGGCCTCAGGGTGACCACAAGCTGAACCTAAACCAACAATGTAACACAGCATTCTCCAAAGCGAGGGAGAGGAGGGTCCTGCCCTAGGCCTCCACTGCTGCTGGAAGGAGTTTGGTTACAGCTAGCTAGCATACTTTAGGAAGAAAATAAGTTGCGACTTGCAAACTCAAATGCCTATAGGGGCCAGACAGATAGCAAACACGAGGCAGGAGGTGTTCAGTGCAACAGGGAAGGGCGAGGACTGCGGCAAACCGCTGTTGCTTGGCTCAGTTCCAGCCCCATTTCTGCCAAGTGGAAGCAAGGACCAGATTTCCTGACTTTCCGAGAGAGGACGGAAACCTGGGTTTTTAAGACACATTTTATGAATTCAAAAGAAAGCATTCTGAGGCCAAACAACATACCCACAGCAGTCTTTTAGTAAGTGAGCTGCCAGCCTGTGACCCGTGGAGAGCAGAGCGGGCCGTGGACGGGACCCGGCCAGGCTCTGGTCCTTTCAGGACCCAGCGGGTACCTCTGTTTTCAAACATCCAGGCTATTTTGTACCTGAGGAAGTGGATGTATCCGGCTGGACCCCGGGGGCTGGTAGAGGATCCAGGCCTTTCTGGGAGAGAGTTTGGCCCCCAAACTTCCCAAAAGACATTTCCTTGGTGGTAGGGCTGAAGGCTGGCTGGTTTGGGGATCACGCAGCCCTGAACTCCTGTGACTGTCACCCCACATTTCTGTGCTTTGGAGTGTGACCTCAGGCAGAGGCGGCCCAGGTCACCGTCTGATCCGTCTCCCAAGTCCTGTCTCTGTTCTCCCCTGAGTCCCCGTGCTTCCCAATGGGCAGGACAGAGGGCACCCCTGTTCCCTTGCCCGGCACCTCCAAACCCACTTCCGGCCCGGTCCACCCTGTCCCAGCGACCTACCTCCTTCTGGCGGGTGAGGCGGCTCTCCAGCTCCTGCACCCACGTCTGCCTCTCCTCTAAGGCCTCCTTCGCCCTGGTTTTCTCTTGAGCAATGATGTCCTCCAAGCCCTGCAAGTCAATGAGCTTTGTTGAGCAGGTCTGGTTACCATGGCGGGGTGTGGACTCTGCGGCTTCGAGGGGGGGGGTTGGCCCTGCGCCCTTCCCACACCCACAGGGGGCGGGGGATGTGGGGAGCAGAGCCAGGAGCTGGGGACACGTGAGGTGTCCCAGAGGGTCCCCTCCAGCCTGCAGGGATATCCGGAAGCCTCAGTTTCCCTATTTGTACAACGGGGCAGTGATTGCACTTCCTGAACGGGCTGATGTAAGGAGTAGACAGGATGGCCGTCCCAAAATGCGGAGAAAACAGGCTTAGAGAAATTAAGAAATCTACCCAATTAAAGCCAGGCGTGGTGGCGCACGCTTAGAATCCCAGTACATGGGAGGCTGAGACGGGAGGATCGCAGGTTCAAAGCCAGCTTCGGCAACGTAGTGAGGGTCTCAAGTAACCTAATGAGACTCTGTTTCCAAATAAAAAATAAAATTGGGCTGCAGGTGTAGGTTAGAGGTAGAATGCCTCTGGGTTCAATCCCCAGTAACCCCCCCTCCCCCCCCCAAAAGAAATCTACCCAATTTACTAGTGAATCACATGAGCAGGGACTTGAACCTTGGCCCATTTGGTTGTAAAGCCCGATTTCTGGACCAGGGATTAGCAAACCATGGCGCTGGCCCACTGCTTGTGTCTTATAAATAAAGTTTTATTGGAACATTCATCATTTATGTATGATCTGAGGCTGTTACAGCACAAAAGTAGAGTTAAGAAGTCAGACAGAGACTGGCCAGCAAAACTGAAAATATTTTTTTCTTTTTTTTTTTTTTTGTGGTACTGGGGATTGAACCCAGGGGCATTCTATCTCCAAGCTATACCCCCAGCCCTTTGTATTTTTTGTTTTAAAAGAAGATCTCGTTAGGTTGCTGAGAGTCTTGCTAAATCGCTGAGGCTAGCCTTGAACCAGCAGTCCTCCTGTCTTAGCCTCCCAAGTGCTGGGATTACAGGTGTGCACCACCACACTGAGCTGAAAATATTTTCTATCTGGCTCTTTACAGAAACAGTTTTTTTGGCCCCTGGTTTAAAGCATCAGTGTGTACCCAGATGAAGCAACCTTGTTAACCATTCATAACAAAAAAAAAGGAACACTCGATGAATAAAGGAGCCTCCAATGTCTTTTGTCATTGGAACAAAGTCCCCAAATGAGCCAGCACTCAGGAGCGGGAACCTCGTGAATAGCTGGGACACCTGTATTTTTAGAAAGGGAGAGGAGAGGGGGTCAGTCAGCATGAAGAAGCTTCATTTAAAAATCAGAGCGCTGTGCACTGAAGTCCAAGAAGTTCCTTTCAGGGGCGTCCCCAGGGTCCAGCTGATCAATACAGCTGTCTCAGGAAGGGTCACCCTGACCGGGAGCCCTCAGGAACAGGAGCAAGGTGTCTCCAGGTGGGTACTGACGTCACTTCTGCCCTCTCCCAGGCTGGGTGTACCAAGGTTCCTGGTGTGTTTAAAGGGATCTGAAAAGCATGCTCTCAAAACACTTTCTTTTTCTTTTTTTCAGTACTGGGGATTGAACCCAGGGGCATTCTACCTCTGAGCTACATTCCTAGCCCTATTTTTCATTCTTTATTTTGAAACAAGTTCTCACTAAGTTGCGGAGAGCCTCTCTAAGTAACTGAGGCTGGCCGGAACTTGCGATCCTCCAGTCTCAGCCTCCCAAGTACTGAGATTACAAGTGTGCAGCACCACGCCCGGCTCCTCAGAACACTTTCTGCCAGGAGCAATGTCATGCGGAGGACAGACGCCTGGCAGTCTGCGCCACAAAGAGTGTGTAGCATGGGGGAGCCGAAGTACTGAAACGGGGGTGTCTCCTCTTTTAGGGTTCTTGTCCAGTGGATCTCAACTAATGAAGTCCAAGGAGTATCCAAGGGAATAGAAATAAGGAAGTTTATTTTAAATCAGGGAAAGATAGAAAACAAAGCAGCTCCCCCGCACAGGGAAGGGGGGTCCTGGAAAGAGGGTGACCACCAGAGCCCTTGGGAAGTGGGCTCTTAAACCTTACTGAGGTTTTCCATCTGTTTTTTGTTTTTTTATGATTGGTCAGAATTGGGTTTTGGGGAACCAATGACTTTTGCACAATTTTGATCCTTAATTTGAATTGTTATCTTGTGGGCCGGTGGTGATTTCCTGGTGCCCATCAGTCTCCTTCCTTCCTGTTTACTGCCCCCACCTCACAGAAGGCCATGCAGATGGTTGTTCTAATTCTTCCTGTTCCCAGTCCTCTGCCCTGCCTCAATACCATGTCCCAACAATGGAAAAATCACCACCCTCCCCCCCAAAAAATAGGGCATTTGGACAGTTGGTGCTCAAGGGGAAAGTGAGTCAGAGAGAAGTGAGAACGCAGGCGTCGCACTGCGGGGAAGGCTTTGACGGTTTCTAGGTCTTCCCCAGGTTTCGTTTCCTCTGTGCAGAATGGTGCTGTTTTTTTCTCCAGCTAGCTGCTCTCTCTAAGATGCACCACTCTGATAAACGGCTATCATTAATGTTACCTTTATGTTCTGTCAGATAGGTCTTCTTTTTTATCTTTTATTTCACAAAGACAGAAAAAGAGGCAAGGAGAGAAGGGAGGAGGGGGGGGAGGAGAGAGATGTCCCCAGGTGACCCGAAGGGAACTAGAGGATAAGAATGAAAGAGACGGGGGCTGG
>PVLC010021674.1:0-27660 GCA_004027655.1 Graphiurus murinus
GGAGTACCTCACTAGGTAGCTGAGGCTGGCCTCGAACCCGGATCCTCCAGTCTCAGTCTCCCAAATGCTGGGATTACAAGTATGCGCCACCACACCCAGCTTGCAATATTCTTTTAATAATCCCTTTCCTTGTATCCAAATTCCATCCCCATCTCCAAGATATTGATATGATTTTCTGTCACAGTTTTCTATTTCTAAAATCCTACTGAGTCCTTATTAGCCAGTGAAAAGCCTGAACAAACTATTAGGCATAGAAAGGAGACTAATTTACTAAGTCTCTGGCATTTCTAGGGGTACTAAAAAACTTAAAAAGCAAAATACATCTTTTATCTTGTCTAGTCGATGTTTTAATATATTAAGTACAAGGAATAATAAAAGATGTAAATATATAGGAATGAATAATATATACCAAGTATCTCTAAAATATACCTAGGCAGATTAATTTGCATATATAAATGTGAACCCAAAAGCCACAAGAAACTTTCAAATTTTTAATATTTCTCATAAAGAAAGAAGGAAAAATGGCTCTCTCTTAAAATATGAACTTACAGATAAGTGGTAACAACCATGTCTGTGAGCATAAGGAAGAAGGGGCCACATACCCTGGCGCTTTGTCGGTTCACTTTCTTCTCCTCATCAGGAAGCGGAGGCATTGGATAAGGGTATTTTCTGCTGGAGGCAATTGACCCAGTTGATGAAGAAGGAGACTTGGCAGGAGATAAAGTCCTGAGACATTGAGAACATATGAAATAAATATCATGTAATTGCCTAATGCCATTTTCGAATATTTGAATAATGGGTTTGGAATTTCTACTTTCATACGCTCTTACTGCAAAGCTTTAACTATGGGGAAGAGGCCTCTGTCATTCCTCAAACTGGACTGCTGAAATTTTAGCCTCTTAATTCCATGATTGCAATGGATTATTTAAGTCTTAACATGTATTATCATACTTTTCAACTAGAAAGTCAACAATGAAGTTTCCTATAGAATAGAAAAAGGCTAACATGGAGAAGGGGTAAAATTAGAAATTTTAAGAGCTTATAATGGTAAATTAAGTGTATAACATATTAATATTCTGCCTTATTTTTAATGTAAAAATGTTTCTAACTATAATAATTCCAATTAAGGTCTTAAAACACATCACTATTGATATATTTATTAGTTACTAAGTCACATATTAGTTTACACAAACTCATGCATTCAGAGGCCAGTGTGTTAGTTGTGAAGGAACAAAGGCAAATACAGGGGTTTTAATAATAAATTAGTAGACATGCAAGCAGTAAGGAGTGCAGAGTTCCAGCCAAACAAGTCTGAAGAGAACATACAAAAATGGTCTGATTCATCCTATAATCAGCATTTGCTAGGGAAGCAGTGGTGTACTATGCTCCTCTTGTTTGATTTTGTATGTGTTGTGCTAGTAGTTATAACTATGTGGGACACACTAGAAAATCCCATACCTGTTGCTAACTTGTCTTGAAGAGTGTGTGAAAAATCTCTACTCATATCAATGAAAATAGATATGATCACTATAGTAGCTATTCCTTTTGCAAATGTTACCACAACTCCTCAATTCCTAGTGCAAGGTGGTGGTGACCCACATCCCTGAACTGCTTATACTGTGACATCATACACAAGTACTTACTGTAGCAGGATGCAATTCATCTACTATAACTGATGCAGCTGGGGAATGTGGGCAGCAGGGTAGCATTGGACAGAGAAGGTCTACTGCCTACACTGCCTTTGATTCCCATCCACATAATATCCCTGGGCTCTGATTCTGCCTTGGTTTTCCAACTCATTCCCATTTTGTAAGTGCCGAATTCAACTAAAATTTAAAAATGATTTTTCCTATCAACTTAGAGACCCAAGTGAACATTCTAAACTGATTTTAAGAGTCAAGTGGTCCCACTCACTTTTAATCCATAACTCATAATTTTTTGAAAAATGACCAGGACCACTCCTTAGTACCAACTGCTAGACTTTTCTTATGGCAATTCTGAGTGGATGGGTGTAACTAAGATATTAGCACTTCAAATCCCCTAAAGTTCACATGACTATATATTTTTCTAATTCAGAAACTAATTTTTTTTTGTACTAGGGATTGAACCCCGACACAATTTACCTCCAAACTATACCCCTAACCTGATTTTTTATTTCTTATTTGGAAACAGGGTCTCCCTAGGTTGTTGAGAGCCTTGCTAAGTTGCAGAGGCTGTCATTGAACCTGTATCCTGTCTCAGCCTCCCAAGAACTGGGATTACAAGTGTGAGCCACCATGCTCAGCTAGAAACTAATTTTTTTTTTAAAATTTTACTAAACATTTTAAATAGGACTATGATCTTTAGGAAACAAATTTGGAGAATGAGGACAAGATTTTGCATTAAGATACTTAATACTCTCCAAAATGAAGGATATTAACCTAGATTCAGCTTTTTGCCTAGTCATTACCGGTGGAAAAAAAAAAAAAAAAGCAAAGTTCAGGAAAGATAGTCAGATACAAAATACAAAAAGTAAATAACCAAATCTTTAGGGGTCATGCAAACTAAGTCCTGTTTTTAATTTACTGCAGTGTGTATTTACATAGCATGAGATATCTTCACAGCCATGCCAGGTTTAGCTTGGCCACGGGTCTAAATAAATGATCAGCCTTGTACATTTATAAGGGGTGCCAAAGTTCTACACTTTCCTTCAAATATCTTTCCATAGGCAGTCAATACTGTGTGTGTGTGTGTGTGTGTGTGTGTGTGTGTGTGTGTAGGAGGAAACCCAGGAAGTAGTATCCAGAACTCCAAAGAATTACGCTATACTTCTCATATTAACGCACTAGTTAATAACACTTTGGATCCTGAGGGGAAAAAGAGAAGCCAAACAGGACAGTTTTACTGGAGGAAGGAATACAGGTCCTGGTAGGGAGGGGAGAGGACCAAAGCAGGAGTCAAAATAAGAGTAGAGAACAAGGCAGGGTAAGTTAGTTTAGGGAAAACAATTTCTCACAAATGTCCAAAGAAGACATTCAGCTCCAGTTTGGCTTTCACTTAAAGCCAGGCACCAGGCTAGTTCATTCACTTACAAAGCGAATCTTTGAATAAATGTTAGCCATTGTCATTACTACGCTTTAAACACTACAATAAAGGTGTGCCAGTGGATTGTTTTCACCTTGTGCTACAATTGGACTTGTTGGGTTGTTGTTGTTGATAGGTCTGTAAAGCAATCTCAGTTCAATTCTTCCACCTAGGACAACCATCTAAAAGCAAGCCAGTCACAGGCCAAGGAAACAAGCCTAGCCTTTTTTCACTTGTGCTCATATGCAAATTTTATCTTTGCCTGATTCAGAAGGATTTGAGTGTCCTTGGGTAGGATTTAGGGAGTTACTATCCCCTCTACCACTTTTAAATGATTATAATAAAGAAGGAACAGATTTTGAAGTCAGATAGAGCCAGGCTCTTATTCTGGTTCTGATCCTTATCAGTTGTGCTGCCTTAAGTCACTCTTTGTGCCTCAATTTTTTCTATCCACAGAAAGAGAATAAGAATGCCTATATCTCACAATGTGTGAAATAAAGACCGATAGTAGGCACTTGGCTCATAATAGTTATAGTTATTAATTTATTTTCACAAACATGACATTTTCCATAAGATCATGAAAATAGATTAAGAAACCACTGATGGACTGAGTGATCAACTAGATAATACTCAAGAAAAGCATGACTTCTAAGAGCTTGGAAACCACCATTGCCAACAGAATTGCTCCCAGGACTTGAGTGTGATAACACTCTTGCCCTGATCTCATTTGCTCCTTCCTGGTGGCCTGAATCCATGCTGAGGACAATTTGAGCAACCCCTTTTACATCAGAACTGGGTAAGAAAGCACAACTGAGGGACTCTGATCCCTTGAAATCTATAGGCATTTGCCTTGCTCCTCATAGTGATAGGCATAATATGTTTTAAATACTAGGCTAGATTTTGGAACACTCTTGCTGTAGTCACAAGGTCCCTGTTGCATGTTGATAAGAATGCACAAACCCAACACTCTATGGGTGATTAAGAAGGTGACCTTTGCCCTCAATGGTGGTTATGGCAGGAGAAGTAATCTTTCTTGATGACTTGGTGGCAGATGAGGCAGATTTGAGCTTAAGCAGAGGGTTGGCAGAGCATAAGCCAAGGTGTGGATGTGTTTTAGGCCTCCTAGGTGAGGCTTGGCTTGGATGGAGAGTGGATGAAGTTCTTTCTGTTATGTTAGAATCATGTTGTTCAAAACTCTGGGTCATCTCAACTATTCACCACTGCCATAGAAATTCTGTTTTGATTCTGACAAGCATAACCTTATTAATCCAAAGATGAGACAGTCAAATCATAACCATCCACTGAATCTTTGCCTTTCAACAAAAACATGAATTTTTAAATAATTAATTCTTAATGGGACTATCTACTGTAGGAATCAATATCTCAGATTTTTAAAAAGGAGAGAAAGGAACCCTCTAAAATTGCCCTTGCAGCTTTGCTCGTGCAACCGGGGATGCTGAAGCATTTCCCCACCCAAATTGCGTTTAGTCATGCAGCTTCTGGGCAGACCTGGGTGCTGGTTTTAAGAAATGTGAACTCCTCTCTGGAGCCACATAAACTACTCAGCTCACCCAGGGGAGGTGAATGGACTCTTCCGGGGTACCATTTCACAAATGATTGCTGCAAAAATGCTAAGGCCATTTAGGAATAAAAGCCCTAACCCATAGAGGACCAAAGTTATTCTGTTTTGGTTCCACAGTTGGTACAAATTACAATCTGCCCACAAGCCTGAGTAAAATAGAAAGAAGAAATAGGACTGCAGGTGAGCCAAGATTCCAAGTAGCATCCAAAATCATCTTACCTGTCTTCCTGATGCTGGCCATCTTGGGAGCTACAGGTGAGGGCGGGATGTTTGAATGTGAGTGTATGTGTATGAGATTAAGTGTAGGGAGGTGTGGGATAAGCAGAGGACGAGGCAGGAGAGGAGGATGGGGCATAAAAGCAGGATATGCTTTTGTAAGCAGGCAGGAGTTATGCTTTCCTTGGGGTATATGCAAATGTTATGGATCATATTAGAATGCAGGTAGGTCTAATCATTTTCTCAAACTATACATGACTAAACTAAATGGTACACTGGAAGAGAAAGTCCACCTTATATGGGTGCTGAGAGTTAAATACAGACATATTTTGATATCTGCTCAATGCTGACCTAAGTCATGGCAATAAGGGATATGAAAGTTTGTTGTTAAATTGTATTCAGGAGAGGTAGTCATTGAGTCTATATTCTTTACAAAGTTGTCCACAAAGTACTCAGATATAAAGTGGAAATTTATCTCTAGGAAACCACTTTGCTATAATAAAGAGTGAAAAAAAATGTCATTAAGAGCTCTTGGAAATTCTCTTGGACCTCTAACATGACACAGAGCTACAGTAAATAGAATAAATTTGATAGCTTCTAAAACAGAGGGCTGTTCTTTTCTTCTGTGAGTAAGGAACATGTTTCCTCTGCTTCCTGTTTTATTTGAAGTGTCAGACAACATTTTTATTAGCATAAAAATTTCCTTGGATGCTTTCTTGAAAATCTGTAAATGCTCTTCTCTGGTACCAGATGGCTGAAGTGAACAAAGGAAGCCTAAGTTCATTCCACATACTCCCATGTGGTCCATGTTATCTCAATGAGTTTCCAGTTAGAGCAAATCATTGTTTCTTCTTAAAGTAAAATTCCAGCTTCTTTTCTTTTCATGTTTTTCCTTGAGTTTTCGTATGCACTATGCACTCTTAGGCAGTAAGTATTTTTAAAAAATGCATTATGAAACAGCTAGGTTCTAGAAATTAAATTGTTGAGGTTAATAGTGCTTCTTTATTAGTGGAAATTATGTTTCATGCCCATAGAACACTACATAGCATAAAATGAAGAGAAAGCTACTAAAAAGCTCAAGACGGTGATAGGGACATGCACTAGATGGCAACCCTTCCAAATGGCAGCAAATAAACAAGGACCCTTGTCCACCTGTAGGAACTTGTATGAGGAGATACAAGATAGAGCACCAGTCACACTACAGTACTTGTATGTGCTGGGAGAGTTTGAAAAGGATATAAAATTAATTTATAAAATACCTAAAGTATGGTCCTTCAGTGTTTTTATTCACATCTTCTACCCACTTAGCTACATTATAGTCTCTTTTGAACCATGGGTTTAAATACCTGCAGAAAGCAATGGAAGGAACAAAGAAAGCAGAACAAGATAGAAAATCTGAAAATACACAGCACAAGCTTAGCAAGGATGTCTTCACCCTCCATATGCAAGTGACTATGGCAAATAAACCAGGATGGATGTTGGGTGATTATGAGGCAGTCTATACAACAGTATGAGTATAATCTCAGCTACAACAAGGCTCAAGGCATTCTTGAACATTCCCAACTTTTCTGGGAAAGCTCTTGCCAATGGCTTCCCAAAGTGAGTCAGAAAGTCTCTTTCAATCACAGTACTTTCAGAAGTTCCAGTCACCCACCTCCAAAGTGGTTTTTTCCAGGCTACCTCTCATTTGGCTCCCTGGTTTTCAAATGATAATGGTGCTTTTTAATAATGTTCAGGCAGCTGCAATTCCAACCTTGCATTTGAACATATAAAACCCCAAGAACAATTTAAAGGGGCAAAGTTCTCTTTAAATGTGAGAAGAAGGCTTTTACACAGCCACAGTCTTCCTCCCTATAGCAAAATCCCAAGCTGGAGTCAACAGTAAATACTCTCCAGTCAGCTCTGAAAGGAGCAGAAAGGGCCCCACCCTTCTGATCCTGGAGTCCACAAAGCACATTAAGTGTGTTCTAAATAGGCCTCTATCATCTTGAAGCCAGGTTGGGTAATTTAGTTGCACCCATGAAGTTTCTTACTCCTTTTTGTATACTTTAGACTAAAGTGTTCATGGTTCCATTAAGGAAATGGCCCTCAGAAGTTGCCTTCCAAGTGTCTGACGGTGAACTGTGTGAATGCCTGGCAGGGAATGGTTAGAATTTCCCTAATGGATGTTGCAATAGCCCCATCAGAATAACTGTGCAAATCTTAAAGGTAGTAAAATTGGAGATGTGGTTGCTGTTTTTCCCCAGAGTTTCTTTTTTTTTTTTTTTACTCTGGGTGCCAAGCAAAAAACACATCCCCCTAGAATTTGACCTTATAAAATAATATAGATTGAAAACATTCAATTTTGGAAGAATTTGGAAATTTTACTAGGCTTTCACATTTAAAAAGTAACTTCTAGAGATACTATAGGCAATGAAGAGTCAAGCTTTATAAAACAAGTTATTTGGAAACAAACCAGGGGAAATTATAAAATACTTTTTTAAAAAAGTTTGCTTCTTTCTTCCACATTTAGTCCTTGAGCTCTTTGTGTGTATATTTAAATCAAAACTACATATTCACAGTCACATTAAAAAATCAGGGTATTTTCCATAGCCCTTTCCCTCCTTCTTAGCCATAACCAAGGTACTCTGCAAAATAACAGCATGATTCCCTCCTGAAAAAAGAGCTTCATTGCTCTTAATGCTGATGAGACCATTTTTGCCAAGATAATGTGTCCCAACTCAGGACCAACTCACACTAGCTTTGCCTTTAGCCACAATCATTGCCAACTTGCACTGTTCACAGAGATAGCCAATTAAAACTTGCATAGAGATTTCCACTGAGACTCTGAACAAAAGGAAAAAGTCGAAAAGCAAGTGCAGCCACTGATGAAGGCCAGTGAATGCTCTGGCCTGGGGAGAACTGTAGAAAAAGCCCATGCAGCTGTCATCAGGTGAAACATAGCCACACAGCAAACGGAGTCACCCACAGGCAGGCGGCCACTTCCTGGGGAGAAGTTTGTTCCTTTCATGACAATCTTAGAAACTCAAAGGTCTGGTACTATGGAGGTCCCGTGAGAGATGCAACCACATGGATTGCCTTGCACTTGATGGGCCTCTTCCTGAACATTAGGGAACATTCCAGAAGGCCATGAAGATTTTTCCAGAGCCATTGAAGAGAGCTCTGAATTGTTTGCTCCTTATGGGGACCTGCCCATCAAGGATGCTTCACAGTGGGCTTCCTAACATCTCTAGGGCATGGTGACTGGGGACATGGGATTTTATGAAACTTCAATAAACTTGCTTACATGGCTCAACTTGGCTTGTAGCGCAACATGCAAAAAAAAAAAATGCATTAGACGGGCTAGGAGAACTCTCTAAGTTCTCCAGGGTGGAAGGCAGAGGAAAATCAGCTGGTGCTGGCTGGACCAGGAGCACCTCTGAGCAGACATGGGGGCTCAGTCAAAGATCAAATGACCCTGTTCTCAGCCAAGGAAGGGACTCGAAGGGAGACTATGTGGCAGCCCAAAGTGAAGGGGCAGGCGAGACTGACCTGTGATCCAGACTCCCTGTCTGGGGGCTGTCAGAGCCCCCTGGGCTTATGCCTTGGGATGGGACTGTCTGGGCGAGGGAGTGCCCAGGCTCAGGTGCTTGGGGCTCCCTCCTGTAAAAACACAATATATAATACAAAGTCTAAGCCAAAAAAAAATTTTTGACATCATGTACAACAGTGAGGAAGATGCAAGAGTTTCGAGTGGGAAAACAATACAACAAGCAAGGACGTTTTATTTTGTTAATGAGCAGAGCATGCATTTGTGGTGCATGTTTTTAATTCATGTCTCGGTATTGCATCATCCTTTGGAATGATGAGGTACTAAAGAGAATGTTGAAATAATGGACCTGGAATACCTCTTATGTAAAACAAAAACAAAAACAAATAAAAGATATGCTTTTCTGTGGTCATTCTGCTCCTCTTATAGTCATACAAATGGTATTAAAATAGAAGCAAATAGGATTATATAAGTATAAAAAATTGCCAACATAATCCTTGATATACTATATATCAGCAATCTTTTTTTTTATTTTTTATTTTTGGTGGTGGTGGGTACTGGGAACCCAACCCAGGGTTTTACGCATGCTAAGCAAGCGCTCTACCACTGAGCACACCCCCAACCCAGAAATCCTTATTTTTTAAATAAGTATATAAATGTATGTATATAGAGACAGTTTCCGTACAAGAAGGTACATGAGAATCGTGATCAGCTTTCAAACTTGGCTCCATTTAATTACCACGAGTCATGTAACCCAAAACAGAAGTGTCCAAAAAATCTGAGGGAATCCTTAATAATTCTCCCTCACTATGATTCTATTATATATCTTATAAATATTATAATATAATTATGTCATAAGCAAGATTTCTCAAATTCTATCAATAGGATTATAATTCTTATTATATGAGGTGAGTGGAAATTTTACATAAAAATTTAAAAATAAGTGATTGCTCTAACAAATATTATATGAATATTGCTAAATACCAGATATTCTTTGGTTCTTAAACTCATAGCTTTAACATACTATTGAACTTTTTTTTTACTTAGTTGTCAAAGTTTGTTATAGGAAATATTGTTATAACACTAAAAAATGCACAAAGGAAATTCTACAGAACATTTGCAGTCTTATGTCTATTCTTTGAGCAACTGAGATACACTAAGGAGCTCTTATTAGGTGACCTCATGCAAAACAAACCAAATAACATTCCAAGAAGAGTTTATCGACAATGAACCCTAAAGCATCCAAGCAGCTTTGGGGATGCATAAGATAAACTCTAACAGATTAGTTACTTATGATGGAGTTCTATGATGCCATTCTGGACCATGCAATGGTATCACTTGAAATTGTCTAGTGTTTCTAAGGTAAAGTATCCACCATTAAACTGTGATAAGCCACTTACAAGACAATACCATTCAGGTAGAAGGTCCAAATTTCAGGGCAATGTTATTATTCTTGGACTGAAAAAGGCAGGGTATATGATGGAAAAAGCTAACATAAGTTTATGACAAGCAGTTAACAAATACCTGCTATTCAGACTCTTTAAGTATTATTAAGGCATGAAGAAGCAATAGAGATCCTGGGAATAATAACTACCACTATAGTGAAAAATAAGTGGAAATTTTGAGGTGCCTTTAAAAAGTACAGGGAATTAAAACCAACTGGCAAGATCAGTCCATGTGTTTCATTCCATGTAGGGAGATAAAGGTTTAAAGGAACTTCGTTTTGCTTGCGCTTCCTTAAGTAAAGGAATGAACAAAAAGTGCATGGTATTGACTTCATTATAAAAGACTTTAAATACATCTTCCAACCTCACCTCCACTTGTGGCTATCATTTAAAACAGATACTGTTGCATTGAGTGACAATGATTCAGTTAAAGAGCAAATTGTGAATGCCCTTTTAAATGTCCTCGGAAGGAAAATTTAAAAGGGAAATGTATTCCACTAGTCTGAGAGAATGCTTAGATTGCAGCCATGAAGACCTCGAAGGAGCAGTGGTTTCAGACCATGAGCACTATCATGCTCTAGTAGGTGGGAATTCTTTCCTGATGCTTCCAGGCTGTGTGAGTATCGGGAGAGGAAGGGTGACCCTTTGAAATGGCTGGACCCCAGGTGATGAGAAGAAAGGAATGCCATCAAAATTCCCTTCAGAGGGAACCAAGACACCAGAATGGCAGGTGACTGGAGGAAAAAGCCTGCAGCAAGGGTGAGCCCCCCACTATCAGTGAATATTGGTATGGGCACAGTTGCGGAGATGCCTATGTAAAAGAGAAAAGCCATGGTTAATTTTTAAAGGGAAAAAAAAGAATTTTAAAGACAAATCCAAGACCAGAAGCATGGTTTACTGTTCTTTGACTATATGCTTAATTAACATTTGATGCTAATTGCACAGGACCTTGGAGTGCCTTTTTCCATTAGAGGTTCAGACTTACTCAGTTGAATTCGATCGAGGTCTAAATCTTCTGCCTCTGATTTTCTTCTTGTTGTTTGCCATATTACCTGGAAAAGATGGTTTACAGCTAGATTTCCATATAATTAAATGGCTACTCTATGTCAGATTACATGGTATTTCAAATGAGTATAATTCACAACCAGTACTACTGGAACAAAATATGTCTGGGGTACTGGTGCTACCAAATCCCATCATTTCCCATCTAAGGAAAAAATGGACTCTCATCTAAATACCTTCCTGTCTGTTGGGAGAAGAATTAAAGCACTTCAGAAAAGAATATATTTTTACACCCTGGAACCACAAAAAACAAAACTTGGGTTGTATCTACAAATGAACGCAGAATGCTACCCTATACCTTGCCAAGAGTTACTTCGAGGTCGCCCATTTTCACAGATGTCTGAAATATGTTTTGTGTCTGGAATCCTTTCACTCCAAGAATGAGAGAGCCCATTTGACCTGAAATGGAAAACATTTATATACTGTTCAAAAACAGAACCAAAGAAATGTCTTGAAATCAGTAAACAACACTTCTAAGCATTACTGTGCATTACATAAAATAAATCAAGAAAAATAATCTGAAATGAAAGAATGAAGAGAACATGAAAGTCTTCATGAAGAAGGCAGAATTACACAACATTCAATTAAAGAAAAGTCAAATACAATGGAACCCCATTACAAGAGTTTAAATAAAAAGTGTTAGGACCTAATGCCAGCCAATTGACCTTCCCCAGAACACAGCAACCATATGTAGCAAATTCACTGTGTATTTCAGACACATAAACCCAGCAGCAGTTATAATGGGGTCCCACCATAGATGTTTCTTAATTGTAAAGCAATGGATTCCATTCCAATATTATGTGAACATGGACTTCTAAGAGATTACATAAGATTTGTTTAACTGAACTGGGTTAAACTTTTTATCAAAGTAATATTTAGGTTTTCTTAAATAATAAAGTTACTTCATGAAAATTGGCATTTTTCTCCACAAATATGGTCCAAAGAAATATAGCACATGTCAGTGTTAGTTGTCCAATAACTGGACTGAACTGAACTAGATGTTTATCATGGAGCTATCTCTGACAAAGCCCATGTACCATTGAGCCCTTCTGCTGTTTCTGTCATATGCATTTTATCTACAAGAAGCAAAATTTACATACCTACCTTGTACCATATAACAAAAGAATATGGAAAAATTACATATACTTAGAAGTCTAACAATTGGGTATATTTTTAACTGGCTAAATATCATAACCCACCCAAAAATTTCTATTTATTTCAATGGCTATTTCAAGCTCTTTTTTTAGGGACTTTAGGAAACAGCACTATACTTAAAAATCTCTTCCATATATCATTCTGGTTAGTTGGCAATGTTTATTTTAAAAGGAATCTTCTACTGATAAATAAAAACAAATGGAACTCAGTACAATTATTACATAATAATGACTTATGCGGGAACTTTTCAAGATGATTGGCTACTTATGAGATGATTCATATTTTGTATAAAAGGATAGCAGAAATTCTGCTGGAACCCACCGATTTCTCTACTGTTTTACTGTTGTTTTCTATGTGTTTAACCAAGAAAATATTAAAGGATAAGAGAATTCAAGTAGATCTCTAGTCATCTTCTTTTCTTAGCCATCAAGCCCTCAATAAAGTAATACAATAAAATTTTAATAATATCTTTCGGTGGGCCCAAAATGAGTATTTCTACTTTTGCTTTTAATTCTGTTAAGTAAAAATGATCCTTCATACTTAAGAAAGTTTCATGTAGCATTCGGATATCTCACTAATTCATTTGTTTCTCCTTTCTGGATAATGTTTATGAAGACTCGGCACCATTGAAGTTTTTTTCATAAATGATTTGTTCTGTCTAGAACACCAGAAGAAGTCATCTTTCTTCTCAATAAACTAGTCATTTTACCGCACTATAAATTAATGCATGTTCCCAAAATCATGAAGGGGACTACAAAAACTTTTTCTTCCTATCCATTACACTCCTATTAGCAACTTTAAAGAAATTCTTCCACAAGAATATTTTAGTTTTCTTCAATGTGAATATACATCTCACTTCCCATAACTTTCCAACTATTTCTTCTAGGCATTTATTTTCAAGCAATTATAAAGCATGCAGATTTTTAAATGGTGTCATACACCTTAAGATGCTAGAGCAAGAATACATCATCAGAGCTTAAGACATAAATAATATATTAATCCCACCTGTACTATTATAAAACTCAGACAAATATTAAGCATACTTAAATTTTCAACTAAGGCATAAGTTATAAAGCCTACAAATAATCATTCCAGAAAAAAAGGCAAAATCATAAGTCAAGTACGAGTCACAGAAGCATTCTCCGTTTCACAGCGAGCTTAGCGTTGCTATATATAAAATTAAAAAAAATATTCAGTGCAGCACTTATATTACCAATTTATGTTAACTGCTTTTATTGAAGCATGACAGTAACCTTTTTCTTTGACTACCAAACATGACATAAAGCTCACCATTAAAAATATTAAATGCAATGCATTGTTTTTTAAGCCATTGAGAGCAAGACTGAAAAACCCTGGGGTTTCTATGCAGATTGAGAATAATTGTTAACACATATATTTTTTATCTTAATTTTGGGCCTGATTTGTATCAGTGGTTCTGAGCATATGGCATTTTGAAGTGGAGTAATCAAAGAACAAAGGATACTACTTTTAACATTCAAGAAAGAAGGAAGAAGTAATCAAACCTGCTGCAAAATAATGAAATGTTCTGACTAATGGAATAATGTGTGATGGAACAGGTAGAAATCTGAAAATGCGACAGAAAAGCAGACCTCTTCTTAGAACTAGATGCTGAGTTTGTGCTGACTCCAGGAGGAATGTCGCTATAAAAAGAGTCGCCATCTCCAGGCTTTTTTACATAATCTCCCTGGGGCAACTGTCTAAGGCATAATAAACATTTCAGAGTCAGAAAACGAGACACACGCATGAACACAGACATATACAAATATTATTTCAGGAAAAAGAGAGGTTGGGATAATGATCTACATGAATCAAATCTATAACAACACACAAGATTATTAATAAATGTGCCAAGTTAAAGTCATTCTAACTGTGAAGGTCAGAAATGAAAAATCACTCAAGACTTTATAGGTTGGATGAATGAAGCCCTGCTTTGGGGAACAATATGGAAAGATGAATTTTTCATTGTAACCTTATTATATGTGGTGATATTAGCTGCATTGTGACTCTTAAAAAAAAAATCGATGTTGAAGATGTGTTAGGACAGTTTTTGCCCAGATAAACAGGTTTGTTTGTTTTTTGCCCCCTATACTGGTGAATAAACTATTCATGATTTCTAAACATTATGTAATGAATATAACCTTGACTCATTATAGAGCTTTCAGAAGATAGATTTCTAAGCTATTCTATAATTTAATAGAAATAAATCCTTATTAGAGTTTCATATTCAATTTGGGGCTTCCTTACTCATTTAAAAGAAATATGGAAAATTAAAGAAAAAAAGATTCAAGGTTGAAATATATGAAAATTTTATAACTATACACTAGAATACATGAAGGAAGATAATTTAGCACGAAGAGACCACAGCAGGGCATTTATTTGTAGACGTTTTGTGACAGTTCCCCAAGGGACAATCGGTTTAATCCGCACAGTACTAACCCCATTCACCTCATTTTGAATGAACTAAGGTTAGGATGGACATTTATTACTTCCCCAAAGGGAACCAGATAGAAACTTCAGAAAGGGCTCCTCACCCACCCTCCCACCAAAGGCAATGTGAGTGTCTATCCATAGATGGCCCCTAATAGCCAACTACTTCCAAACCTGACCCAGTTCCACTCAGTTCTACAGTGGTGGGCACTGCAAACTAGCACTGCACTAAGAATTTTTTGTTGTTGTTGTTGTTTTTGTGTGTGTGGTACTGGGGATTGAACTCAGGGGCATTCTACCTCCGAGCTATACCCTCAGCCCTATTTTGTTTTTTTTTTTTTTTGCGGTACTGGGGATTGAACTCAGGGGCATTCTACCTCTGAGCTACACCCCCAGCCCTATTTTTTATTCTTTATTTTGAAACCGGGTCTCACTAAGTTGTGGAGTGCCTCACTAGGTAGCTGAGGCTGGCCACGAGCCCGGATCCTCTGGTCTCAGCCTCCCGAATGCTGGGATTACAAGCGTGCGCCACCACGCCGGCCCCTCAGCCCTATTTTGTATTCTTTATTTTGAAACCGGGTCTCACTAAGTTGCAGAGTGCCTCACTAGGTAGCTGAGGCTGGTCTCGAACCCGGATCCTCCAGTCTCAGCCTCCCAAATGCTGGGATTACAAGCGTGCGCCACCACGCCTGGCTGCACTAAGAATTTTAAACAGAGTTCTACTTAAATAACTCTCCAACCAAAACACAAATCTGCTAGCACCTTCTCCTACGTGGTTTCTCCTTAGTTACCATGATAATCTTGGTTACTTGCTGCTACTAAACGTCATCACCAAAATGACACTTTCAGATGTTTGCTTGTTTCCATTGATTCCCACATTGTTACAAAGGTCTAAAATACTTCATCATTTGTTCTTTCAAATGACTGAACATCCTGTCATATGAGTTGAATGTTCTATGTTCATCTACCTCTACAAATCTGAAAAAGATTTGTCAATCAAGATAAAAAGTATGTATTTTGATTTGTGCAATTTAAGCTAACTTTCTATATTTTAACTTAAGAAAGAATTTCTCACCTAACTATTTTTTTTTTTCCGGTACTGAGGATTGAACCCAGGGGCATTCTACCTCCAAGCCACACCCCCAGCCCTATTTTTTATTCTTTATTTTAAAACCAGGTCTCACTAAGTTGCGGAGTGCCTCACTAGGTAACTGAGGCTGGCCGCGAACCTGGATCCTCCAGTCTCAGCCTCCCAAATGCTGGGATTACAAGCGTGCCTAACTAGTTTTCAAAATTAATTCTACCCATAATTATTTTATATAGGTTCCTCCAAAATATTTTTAATTCTTTGTGACTTTAGCTCAAAACAGCAAGCTTTTTCCTGGTTATTAAAACACATTAATTTTATAGGAAATATATAAGCCTCTATATTCAGTGTTAATAGTACATGACAAATAACATATCTTCCTATGTAAGAGATCTGATCTCTAGAATCATATTCTCTGTTTTATCCCATATCACCAAATACTGGCATTTACCAAGGCCTTGGGTAGCTGATACTACAGGTGCAAGCAGACTGCCTTCCACATGGACAGGGCCCAATTTTTTGCCTTTTAATTGAGCACATTTTACCATCTCTGTAATGTAACTTCTATGTAGTCCATGGTCAACTCTATATAATGCACAAACATCCTAAATGCTACACACATCATAAACTGTGTACTTCTGGGGCACCATGTCCTTTTATTATCCTGACTAGATTTGATTCCTATTGATCTCCATTGTAAAATCTCCAAAATACAGATGCTACTTCTCTACATTCTCTTGATAACTCCATAATGAATGGATGCAACTTTCTTCACACAGTAAATGTCAGTGATAGATTATGAATTTTGTTAAAGAACTCTTAATAATATTCAACATCCTTCATTATCCAGAAATTCATCCTTTTTACAATATTCACTATGTATTTTAACAAACCTATTTCTACTTACTTTAGTGAAAATATAGAATATCAGGTCCCCATGGTCAACAAAACATTTCATCATTTGTTATTAGAAATCATAGAAGACCAACTAAATGATCCCCTTAAAAATTTTAAACTTAACTTTTTTCTATCCTTTAATATTTTTATGGCTTTTTTCCTTCATTTTTAGTGTTTTCCACATTTCTTCAAATTTGGAACCTGAAAGTATTTACCACAGCAAGTGGACTGGCTGGTGCTAAGTTTTGTAATAGAAATATTATCTTATACTTCTCATATTATATATAAATATTTTAGATATGTACATTTTGCAAACAATAACAGAAAGAAAATAAATGCTATGTAACTAAATTCTTTTTCCTTTCCTATCTTAGTTACAGGTTTTCTTTTTTCTTCCCTCTACAACTTAGCATGCCATTTTGTGTTTGGAATTGGTGCATTTTATTAAATAACATTATTCGGAAGGCAATACTATACTCTTAAGACAAAGACCATCCCTGTACCTTACTGACTTTGGAGGAGCTGTTACTTATTCTTTCTCCCCAGGTCTACAATATCTATGTGGGTTGTTTGTTCATTCTTATTCTGTTTCAGGTGCAGTCTTAAGATAAATCATCTAGTTGTTCTGTGAGCATTATAAATTTAAACATTAAGGAAGACTGTTTCTTGGATCACCCCAAAAACCTTTAGGCAAATTTTTGTCCCTGTTTTAAGAGAAATCTGATCTTTCCTAAAAGCATCCACTTATCTGTAATTTTATCTTAATAATCTTTATGCATACTCAGCATAAGAAAAGTGAAAAAATTTTAAATGATTCTTAACCGTAATGCTGAAAGAGACAGTTCTTCAATGCTTCACTGGTTTCTGGGCTGCCTCTTATTTTAATTGTTAATTTACTGCTTTAAGAAATATCGTTTAAAATATATCAAATCACACTGACAGGTGTATGGATATCACTGAAATCATAATAGAAAAATAAGTCAAGAAAGGTTTGGAAAAAAAGTAAGAAGTCCACAAGCAGAAAATAAACTGGCTAAAACTGGGGGGGCGGGGGAGAGAGAGAGAGAGAGAGAGAGAGAGAGAGAGAGAGAGAGAGAGAGAGAGAGAGAAATGGGGATTCTGCTTAAGGCAAACCACAGACTGGAAATTTATGATTAATTATTCTCTTCTGTATTAGACATAATGATGTGTTTTCATTTCAGACAAAAGAAAAGGATTTCAGCTGAATGTGGATGTTTTAAACACCTAAGTTCAGTTAATATTTCTTTTTCATTTTGCAAAGCTAACAAAACTAAAAACTATAATTCTCATTACCATACAATGGTTAAGTCCTAAGCACTTATGTTATGACATAGACAATAAAATCAACTAAAAATGTTGAGGTTTTCTTTCCTGGAGATTTTATTTATTTATTTATTTATTTATTTACTTACTTACTTACTTATTTATTTATTTTGGTACTGGAGATTAGATATAGGGGCATCCTAGCTCTGAGCTACATCCCAGACTTTTTTATTTTAAAACAAGTTCTCACTAAGTTGCTGAGGCTGGCCTCAACCTGCAATCCTCCTGTTTCAGTCTCCCAGGTACTGGGATTACAGGCATGTGCGGCTCCCTGGAGATTTTTAAAGAAAAAGATAAAAATTCATCTTTGCAATGGCCTAATACTAAAGTTTCTCCATGGCTCTTTCGTTCCATGGTTCTATCCTTCACAAGAAGCCATCAGCTGATTTAAATGATGTGTACATGTGTGGGGGTTTGCCTCCACTGTGCCCCAGAGTGAAGCACTTACATTTTTTGGTAAGCAGTTAATAAACATAAGGGAAATAAATGGGCTTGCTTCTCATCTTTTTGTCAGACTTGCAAGTAAATAGACAACACAATACTTTAATACACTGAAAACCTTGAGGACATATTCCCAGGAGGAAAAATGTATCTGGTTTTCGGATTCATTTACAGAATTCCTTCCCTGTCTTCTCTAATCATTTCAAAGTTATGCCCAATTTGGCATTTTGGACCATAATAAACTTAATAACAATTTGGTAAGTGGCTATACCTTTAATATATCTTTTATCTAGTGTCAAAGCAAAACTTGATGTTCACTAACACTTTCACCAGCTCAACTGGTACGTGTGCGCCTCATTCCAGTTGAAGATTGCTGCCTTCCTCTTTGAGAAGAACAACATCCTCTTTCATTTAAAGATTTGGAGATTAGAGAAACACAAAGTCTTCACAGACCACATACTGATAACTTCCCTTCACTATATAGCTATAAAGACTTTTGGGGGGGCAGGAGAGGGGGTGTTCTACCTCTGAGCTACATCCCCAGCCCTTTTTATTTTTCATTTTGAAACGGGATCTTTCTAGATAACCAAGCACTGGCCTCAAACCTGTGATGTTCATGTCACATCTCAGCCTCCCAAGTGCTGGGATTACAGGCATGTGCTACTGAGCCTAGTCATATTGCTTTAAAGATTATAAAGAACTTTATTTAATATTGTGTGTGTGTGTGTGTGTGTGTGTGTGTGTGTGTGTGTGTGTGTGTTGCTGGGGAATGAACCCAGAGCATTCTAACTCCAAGCTATACCTCCAGCCCTATTTTTTTTTTTTTTTATATTTGGAAACACGGTCTCACTAAGTTGCTGAGAGCCTGGCTAAATTGCTGAAGCTAGCTTTGAACCTGGGATCCTCCTGTCTCAGCCTTCCAAGTATGGGGATTACAGGCTTGCTCCACCATGCCTGGCTTTGTTTGATTTTTGAGTTAAAGAAAGTTTTAAGTGACATCCCAACATTACATACTAGTAGATTGCTAACTCCTTGTAGAATACTCTTCCCATGATAGAACCACAATTTAAAGGCAATGACAACCCTAAATTCTTAATTCTACTTCCTATCATCCTTTGGTTTGGGGAAGATCTTTATTTAAATGTCTGTGGATAATTTTATAAGACTGAAACTTTGCTAATATGTGGTTTGGTCCACTGTCCTGACTGCTTCTCTATAATCAATAACATATTTTGTCAGGGCTGGGGTATAGCTCAGTAGCAGAGCACTTGCCTAGCATGCACAAGACCCTGGCTTCAATTCTTAGCACCACAAAACTAGAAACTGGAAAACTAACCTATATTGTCAAAAAGAAAAATCTTTTAAAAGAAAATTTACACAGTTAGCACTTCCTGATCTTAAGTCCATTCTTTGCCAGTCTTCATTTTGAGAATTATTGTACAAACCTAATATTCATTAGCTATGGACAAGGGTTAAAAATAGAGGTTTTTTTTAAATGTTTCAAAATAGATAAAATCAGTATCCACTGGAGATTGACAATTCTCAATACTGGACTAGAACCAAAAGAATAGCCAGATCAATGAAATGACGACTTAGTGACACTAGCAAATGTAAAATTATATTAGGCGAATAAAGGATATTCACAGTACAAAAATGTTTTTAACTCTATGCATATGTTGAGTTAGATATTAAAGTTGGTGTATAATTTTATATATTAATCATTTTTGTATACTATGGGAAATTTCCTTATTCTGGATAGCATCTCTAGTAAGAACATATGTTAGAGTACTCTTTTAGCTTTGCTTATGTTACATGTTTAGGATATTTTACTCTGCTTGTTATACATTAAACAGTATTAAAATACTTATAGCCTTAGCTCTATAAAAACAGAACTCAATCATCAATTTTTAAAATCTTTTTAACCTAATTCTATTTTCTATTGAAGAAAGCCACCAACCATAGGTTTAATATTATTACTCAACCTCTACCCAACAAATAGCCTAAATGGTTCTTGCTTTACTCAAGTGCTTTTTAAAAAAATGGGCTTTTATTGGTGCATTGTAATTATACATCATAAGGAGGTTCAGTAAGATGCAAATATTCATGTACACAATACTTGGTGTGATTCGCTCCATGTCCCACCCTACTCACAAGAGTTTAAAAACATCTCACAAAGAAATCTAGTTTTTAAAAAATGTAATCAATTTTGTCTCAGTTTTACTTTTCTATAATGATGAATCGTTACTCCAGGGCTAACTAACCAAGATTTCAATGGGTATCCTGTAGATCCCATATATTTATAGACATTCTGTAGATATTTATTGCTAAAGTCTGAGAGGGGATATAAATTACAACTCAAAAGGAAAGAGGACTGTAAAGCTTAAAATTTTGACCTGTGAAAAAATGAAAGCTGTAGTTGGGGCCTAAAGAAGCACCACCACATTTATACCTTATAACCTGCCACAGGCAGGTGATGGAACAATGGAAAAAGTTAAGAACCTAGGAATTTGCATAAATACCTTGGACACAAAACTAAATACAATGTACAAGACCTAGTCTGGGTTATCAAATTCCAGGAGAACATTCTAACTTTTTCTATCAATAACTAATAATATTAGTAACTTGTTAAATGTGAAAAGTGAAGGATGTACCCCAATACTATATGGCAATTTAGAGTTAGATAAAATCCAGCAATTGTTGTATAACAACATGAATGATTTGTATCTCTTTTATCCTACTCCTTAAACATAGATTATAAGGTGCTGATGAATAGAGTATCTGACATTTTATTCATAAAAAGCATAGGAGACCATCCGAGATTCCAACTATGCAATTTCCTTCCTTAACTACCTGCATGATTACCTAATGAGTACAAATGTTTTTTTCTTATGAAAAAATAACAGGTTCACAAAATGCCGGAACATTCCCCTGACAATAACACTATGACCAGATAAATTTTGTCACTTATGAATGGAAGTTATTAATATAACAACAATAACAAAAAATAAGTTCCCTTAGATGATGTTAGGCAATAAGTATGTCATAAACATGAAGAAAAACCAATAAACTAATGTAAACAAACATGACAACTTAACATAGAGTAAGTTTTTTTTAAGATGGAAAAAATTCAATTTCTACATATATATGACCATAAAAAATAAAGCAATTTAAAATGTTACTTCAAGATCAAGAAAAATCAAGATTGTAACATAAAAACAAAATGATTTATATTGCATATATGAATTCCAATAATTCAAATAAGGAGTTAAATCTCTCAGTTATATGCTCAAATTATTCTCATCACATACCTCTGTTCCCGATAGTTTCTTTTCATGGACAAGAAAAGAGAGGGGAAAAACACAAGAATTAGTTACCTATGGAAGCACATTAACAGAGCACTAGACACGAAAATGCTGGCATTCCCTGAAAGGTAGTTGCTAGAGGACTCTGAATTGCAGAATTAAAATGAGGAATGTACACAAAAATTTCACCTTATCATTAGGAGAAGTGACCCCAAAAGCCTGGGGACAATTCCATCAGGTAATTTCCCATTTTTAAAAGCATAAATAAATCGCAGTCATTAAAAAGTAACTTTTCTCAACATCAATTGCATTACACTAAACATTTTGTAATATTTTCATGTCAATCCTATTTTAAATATAGGTTACTAGATATATATATGTTGATTAAGAAAATAAAATTAATGAATCAACATTAACAGCATTTTCATAGAAATAAAATCATAACTTATTCCTATTGGAATACAAATCCCCAACTATATCTATTCCTAAGAATTTCAAATAGGACCATATAAATGTACAACAGATTATTTTACTTCATTGTATATTTAATTAATTAATTTAGTTAGTTATTTATTTAGTATTGGAGATTGAACCCAGGGGCATTCTACCTCTGAGCTACACTCCTAGCCTTTTTCATTGTTTTCAAACAGGGTCTTGCTAGGTTGCTGAGAGTCTTCTTACTTGCTAAAGCTCTCCTTGTACCTGTAATCTTCCTGTCCCAGCTTCCCAAGTACTGGGACTATAGGCATGTGCCACCACACCCAGCTCATTGTGTATGATTTATAAATAAGTGAGTTAACTCATGACTATTAAGGACCTTCTTAGATATTCCTACTTACTCAAACTTCACATTGGGAATATCTGTTCAATGTTTAGTGTCTGTTTTTTATTTGACCATATGCAGAAATAAATCTACATGAGTATGAAAATAAACTGATGCTAAAATTGTTCTGGAACTGGGCGCACACATGTAATCCCAGTACTTGGGAGGCTAAGACAAGAGGATTGCAGATTCAAGAACAGTCTCAGCAAGTTATGAGACTCTCATCAACCTAGCTAGACCCTCTTTCCAAATAAAAATAAAATAGGGCTAAGGGGTGTAGACCAGAGGTAGAATGCCCCTTGGTTCAATCCTCAGTGCCAATATATAAATAAATAAGTAAATAAATAAGTAAATAAATAAATAAGTAAAATTTTGTTCTGAAGGGTAAGATAGTACAGCCCCAGTGGGTGCTTTTCAAGAGTTGTTAACTTTCTATCTTAACATAATCAGAATATTTTGAGGACTTAATAGAAAGGTCAAGCTACTGAGTCATTTTGGGCTCTTTCCTCTAAGAGTGAGGATAAAATTTCCACATGAATGGTGTTCATGTCACCTTCACCCGCTGGCCCATTCCATCCATATTTTAAGGATCATAATGGGCACATGAGAGTAAGGGTGCAATTTGTTATTATTTTCCATTCTGGAAACTATCAGATGGGGGAAATATAAGCCTAGTGTCTTTCTGTTCAATATGTTTTTATTTTTTTATTCTCTCAATCTGGTTACTTGAGCCCTACAGTCCCAGACAAATCTTCCTCCTTTCGTATCTTGTTTTTCCCCACATTAAGGCTCGGAGAACCGAGGGAACACTTCACTGACAGCACTAATGAGAAAACGAGTTCCCAGATCCCTTGTCTGTTTTGGAATTCCAAATAGAATGTGTAAAATAGCACATTCATGAGTTTAATTCCTCGATTAAAATTTCTACATTTTCACTCTTTCTAAATGTATTCTGAATAATTTTAGAAAAATTAAAGCTTTAATCATGTGAGTTTAAATTATTTGTGAGAATACTATAATATGAACGATATTTTCAATATTTTTTAAATAAAACTCCAAAAGAGACAAATAAAAAATGGGTAATTTCAACAAATAGGTAATTTCATAAGCAATAGGAGTGAGTGTTTAGGTTCCATGTTTTCTGAACAGTATTTTTTTTCCCAAAAATATAAAAATGAAGCATCATTTGTATCAGTAGGCAGCAAAAAATCCCACACTGTAGAGCTATTTCCCTTTCTATTTTCACACTATCAAATGAAACCACTGAGCTACTTCACTGAGTAATTGGCATGCTTGTGATAGCAATTATTATATAAGTCCTGTGTCAAGAATGTTAAGTAAAGCTGGGTGTGGTGGTGCACACTTGTAATTCCAGTACTTGGGAGGCTGAGACAGGAGGATCACAGGTTTGTGGCCAGCCTCAGCTATTTAGTGAGGCTTTCTGCAGCTTAGTGAGACCCTGTTTCAAAAAATAAAGAATACAAAATAGGGTTGGGGGTGTAGCTCAGAGGTAGAATGTCCCTGGGTTCAATCCCCAGTACCAAAAAAAAAAAAAAAAAAGAATGTCAAGGATATATTGTGACTTCAAGATGGACCTAACTTGCTTGCAGTGTAAGGAGAGATTGAATGATAAAGATACAGAAAAGCTTTCCTTTCAAACAGATGATCTTATAACTTCAAATGGTATGCTGAAATCAGACTGTGCAAATTTAAGTGTGTGATATACCTAGTGACCTGCACACCAGAGAAGCCCAGAGGTGCTGAGCATCTGCTGTGAACTGGTGTAGGGCCAGGTACAGGTTTAATGGGGGTGGAGCTCCTGCACCGCTGTACACTCCTTCACTGTGCTCTGCCATGCTACAGGTTACCATGCTGTCTGGGCTGTTTGTTAATACAGGCTGCCATAAATGTCTTTCTGTATTTTAATACTTGTAGCAGACAAAATTTATCCTGCCAGTAAACTAACTGCTCTCCCTTTTCAGTAAAAGGTACTCTTTCAGAATTTGACCTCACAAGCAATTGCCATATATACTTTTTTCTTCTTTTGGTACTGGGGGTTGAATCTACCCCCAGCCCTTTTTATTTTTCTATTTTAAAATAGTGTCTCACTAAGTTGCTAAGGGTCTCACTAAGATGTTGAGGCTGGCCTTGAGCCTGTGATCCTCCTGTCTCAGCCTCCTAAGCACTGGAATTACAGACATGTGCCAACTTGCCCAGCTTGCTGTATATACTTTGAAAGGTGTCTCCTTTGATTCAACTGACTTAAGACTATGTCAGGTGGTAACCAGCAGTGCAAACGATTACATAATGCTTACTGTGGGCCAGCATGACTCTGAATGTTTGACACACACACATACACATATTTTTTGGAACTGTGGATTGAACCCAGGGGAATGTTATCTCCGAGCTACACCCTCAGCTCTATTTTTTTTATTCTTTATTTTGTAACAGGGTCTCACTAAGTTGTAGAGGGCCTCACTATGTGGCTGAGGCTGGCCTTAAACCTGAGGTCTTCCGTCTCAGCCTCCCAAGTACTGGGATTACAAGCATGCACCACCATGCCTGGCTGAATGTTTGACATGTAATAGCATATAATAAGAAAGGTGAGCCTATTGAAATGTATGGGATAATATTTAAATCCAAAATATTCAAATTCCCAATTTAGTAGCCTAAGTTTGATCCATGAGGAAAAGCATGCTATAAAATGAGGTAATGCCTAGAATGCCTAACACAGGTGTCAGGTCTTCCAAATAGAGAGAACCCCACGCTGGCGGCCTCGAACGTCATCTTTGGAGGAAAGCAGAGTATGATTTTAAGTTGAAATCGTAAAGAGAACTAAAGGTTCACCATATTTGAGTTTTAATTTGTGTGTGTGTGTGTGTGTGTGTGTGTGTGTGTGTGTGTGTGTGTGTTATTGTTGATTGAACCCTGGGGCATTTTATTTCTGAGCTAAAAGCCAAGCTCTATTTTATTTTTTATTTTGAAACAGGGACTCACTTAGTTACCAGGCACTGGCCTCAAACGTGTAATTCTCCTGTCTCAGTCTCCCAAGTACTGGGATTACAGGCATGTGCCACCTCGCCTGGCTGTTTTAATTTATTAAACTTAAATTAGTTATTTGAATACTAAGGAAATTTTTCACATCATAAGTACCTAAAAGGGAAAGTGAGCACATTAAATCCATAAGTAAGGCTAGTATGTTTAAAGGCACTTACTTAACAATATGTTTAAGAGAACCAAATATTATTCAAAAGTAATTGTGACTTAACTTTCTAAAATCTCTACAGGGAGCCAAAAGAGTTGGAAATTGAACATTGAAGGTTAAGAAAGAATTCCGCTTCTAAGATTTATAACATGGAGTTGAATTTCCTTTTTGACAAATTAAATCTCACAAGTCTTTCCTTCACACAGGAAGAGGGATTTGATAAGTGTGTGTCCTTCATTGTGGCTAGGGGGATGTGGAGGTTTTGCTGGAGTGTGATACATGCCAGTAACAAGCGCTCACTCACAGATCTGTTGCTATTGTTCTGCCGACATCACTGCTGTTACTGTGGCTACTAATAAAGCACTAAGCTCTCTTGTTTGTTGGATTTGCTTAGATTTTTGCATATGGGTTTAAGTAAAGGAAGCCCTGTCACTAAAGAGCAAAGAAACCCAGTCCTTGCAGGAGGCATAATTTAGGTTGATTTTAATTCACTTTGATGATTTTAAAACAGTAGCCAACAGTTTCTGAATAGCGTTGTTTCAAAATCTAAAAAATACAAAATGATAACCACTTCTAACCATTCCAAGAGTAATCACTAACTATTGAGCCAGACCAAATTTTCAATGCAAGTATATGTACTCAATATAAATTTTTCTAGATGTTTTCATTTTGTCAAAATGTTTAGAAGTATATTTTTACCATAACAATACTGAGACATTTCACTTACTTATAACCCCAGGCAGTTATTCCTAATATGAGGGCCAGCACTAAAACGGTGCCAGCAATTATGCCTATTATGATATTGATGCCAGCAAAACCTAGAAGGAAGAATTAAAAAAAGAAGAAAGATCAGTATTATAAATTCAGGAACTTTATTCTACAGATTTACAATCATCACACTAACAACATTGTTTGTTCTAAAAAAGAAATATTTTTCAAAGGAAAGAACAGCCATCAGTCATTAGCAATCCACATCAATTTTTAAAAATTAATTTTGTGCAGCCGGGCTTGGTGGCGCACGCTTGTAATCCCAGCATTCGGGAGGCTGAGACCGGAGGATCCGGGTTCGCGGCCAGCCTCAGCTACCTAGTGAGGCACTCCGCAACTTAGTGAGACTCGGTTTCAAAATAAATAATAAAAAATAGGGCTGAGGGCATAGCTCGGAGGTAGAATGCCCCTGAGTTCAATCCCCATTTCCGCAAAAAAAAAAAAAAAAATTAATTTTGTGTAGGTTCCTTTTTAATTTTTGCCCAAGTACATTTTGCCAGGTTGTATTTTCCACGTATTGTTTTTTTTGGAAAATATGATGTTATTAAAGTAAAAGAAGGAAAAGTAGAGCCGGGCATGGAAGTGCACACTTGTAATCCCAGTACTTGGGAGGCTGAGACAGGAGGATCTGGGTTCAGGGCCAGCTTCAGCTATTTAGTGAGGCCCTCTTCAACTTAGTGAGACCCTGTTTCAAAATAAAGAATAAAAAAATAGGACTGGGGGTGTAGCTCCGAGGTAGAGTGCCCCTGGGTTCAATCCCCAGTACCACAAAAAAAAAAAAAAAAAAGAAATAAAAAGAAAAAAAAATAGCATAATTTATGGAGGAACTTTCAGAAAATTTGTTTCTTTTCACCCTTATCTCTCAGAAATTCTAGAAATGTTATTGCTCATATTATTCCATTCTGACAATTTGTGCAAGGTCCTTATTGCTTTCAGTTGTGTGTATATTTTGTCCCTCAAAGTGAATATAAGCTTCTTAAAGGAGAAAACCATCCTCAGGTTTCTGTGATCAGTGCTCAGGTGTGCAGATGATAAAAGCACTGGGCTTGTAGTTCCTAGTCGGGGAAAGGATGGTGTGGCTTCTTAGAGGAGGAAAACACAAGGGAAGAAATAATCTAGTGAGCTGGAGATTGGTGCTTGTGTGGCATGAGAAGAAGGTGGCACCAGAAGGTAGAGGAAACGGAGGGTACAGAATGTGGGCAGAGCCAAAGCTGGGGACCTGGTGATAGCACTGCTATATCAGCACCCACCATGACAGGTAGGCTGAGATGTAACCCTCCAGGGGCCCACAGC
>PVLC010021675.1:0-2500 GCA_004027655.1 Graphiurus murinus
TAATCCCAGCATTCGGGAGGCTGAGACTGGAGGATCCGGGTTCGCGGCCAGCCTCAGCTACCTAGTGAGGCACTCCGCAACTTAGTGAGACTCGGTTTCAAAATAAAGAATAAAAAATGGGGCTGGGGGTATAGCTCGGAGGTAGAATGCCCCTGAGTTCAATCCCCAGTACCGCCAAAAAAAAAAAAAAAAAAAAAAAGCTTGTATGTAGCAAAGGAAATCATCAAGAGTCTACATACAGAGCCTACAGAATGGGAGACGATCTTTGCTACCTACCCCCCTAATAAAAGACTGATATTCAGAATATACAAAAATCTTAAAAAACTTTAAATAATCCAAGTAACCCAATAAAAAATGGGCAACTGAACTAGATAGACATTTCTTAAAAGAAGAACACAAATGGCCAATAAATATATGAAAAATGCTCAACATATTTAGCAATCAGGGAGATGCAAATCAAAACTACACTGAAATTCCATCTAAGTCCAGTTAGAGTGGCAAGCATCAAGAACACAAACAATAATACATGCTGGCAAGGATGTGGGGAAATAGGAACGCTTACACACTGTTGGTGGGACTACAAAGTAGTAGAGCCACTATGGAGATCAGTGTGGGGGTTTCTTAGAAAATTGGAAATGGAACTACTATATGACCCAGTGATAGCGCTCCTGGGCATCCTTCCAAAGGAATTGAAAGGAGAACATTACACCGATGCTTGCATAGCCACGTCCATGGCAGCACAATTTACAATAGCCAAATTATGGAACCAGCCTAGGTGTCCATCAGCAGATGAATGGATCACAAAAATATGGTATATACACACAATGGAATTTTACTCAGCCGTAAGAAAAAAAGGACAAAATCATGTCATTCACAAGAAAATGGATGGAACTCAAGAATACTGTACTAAGCAAGATTAGCCAAATCTCAAAAAAAAAAAAAAAAAAAAAAAAAGAATAGATGTATGTTTTCTCTTCATGTGAAAGCTAGAGAGAAATTCAGAAATAAAGCTAGCATCACGTAGAAGAGCAGAGACTCCAATGCAGTGATGGAGGGAGCTTAGGGAAGGAAGGAAGGAAGGAAGGAAGGAAGGAAGGAAGGAAGGAAGGAAGGAAGGAAGGAAGGGGGACGAAGATGTGAAGAGTGTGACAGTTGACAGCCACAGTTCAAATATTGCTACGCATGTGTATGAAACTATCAATACTAATCTCAGTGATATACATGGGGAAGGGGAGGGATGAGGGTGAGATCTGGAGCAAAACACACCAAGTATTGTATGCATGTATATTCCTATCACTTTACACTTTAGTATAATGTATACTTGCAACACACCAATAAAAGTATAAAAGAAAAATAAAGCCCAAATAAACTTTTCCTCCTTGAAGTCATTCTTGCCAAGTTTTTTTGTTTGTTTGTTTGTTTGTTTTGGTCACAGCAACAAAAATCTAACTAATACAGTTCCCATCTGTACGTCCTCCCAGACAGACTGCCATGGTCCAAGTCCTTGGGCATGTCTTGGGCACCCTCTCCACTTTGGCTCTCTGATCTGGTTGCAGAAGCCTCTGAGCCTGCTCCATCCATGTGGGAGTGGAGACTACAGAAGCCCAAAGTAAGAGTGAGAGTGGAGAAGATACTCTCAACTCCAGGTCTTGGCCAAATGCACCAATTGTACCATGTGTGCTTCTGAAAAGGTCCTCTCATGAGTTTCTCAAACAAATCCCCTCCCAAGCATGCTGAGTGGCTACCAAGCACGTGAAGACACTCCAAGAAGCCCAGGAAACCTGTGGCACATTTCTGATCTTTCTAGCCAGCTTTCCTTATTGACAACGATCTCTTTCAAATCAGACAAGGCAGAAAGAGGTATTCTTAAGCTGCTGGGACCTGCAGGGGCACGTCACCTTTATTAGCAATGGAGGTGCTCAATTTACAAGGCATTGGCCCTTCCGGAGCCTTCTTTCTAGTCCACTAGGGGCTTGGGTCTCTCTTCTCTTGGTTATTGGGGCTCAAATTCCAAGCAAGTTGAATCGGAAGGGGTCTTCATCTTGTCCATCTCTCTAGCCTGAGAGGTAGAAGGAATTGTCCAAGTTCATGGAGTAAGTCTCTGGTATAGTGAGGACCATAGCATGGGTCTTTTTTATTTCACTGAGAGGGACCAGGGGCTATGTTCATTTGAAGTCAGACGGTGATGCCAGGTAATCAACACTGTCCTCCCCTTCCCTTTCTCCTTTCTGTCTCTCCTCTTCCTCCTCCTGTCATTTGCATCTGGCAACAATAACAACATCAATAGCAGACAAAGCAATCATTCAGTGAGAACTCACGGTGTGTCTAGCATTGCTTTCAATTCTTCCTATTGTTCATTTTAACCCCCATAATGATTCTATGAGATAGAGGCCATTTTTCCCATTTCAGAGATGGGCAAAGTGAGATTTGGCAAGAAAAGCTAAGAAATGTTTCCCCAAATCACGTGGGCAGCAAACCTAGGTCTGTCTGGCCAAGTTCT